>OY856414.1:178048700-178206200 GCA_963693085.1 Alisma plantago-aquatica | reverse complement strand
TAAATAAACATTTCAGTATACCCCTCGGTCGAGAAAATTTTCGATCGAGGGGTACACTGAAATGTTTATTCAATCTTTAGTATCAGTTATTCCAAAAAAATCGACCCTGTAAACTCTCTCGATTGAGAAAATTGTCGACTTAAAATATTTCGGTCGAAAATATTGTTGACCAAGAGGTAAACTGAAATGTTTATTCTATCTTTAGGGTCGGTTTTTATAAATAACTGATGCTAGAAGTTACGATTTTTTTTAATTTATGCAGAAAATGAAATAGAACAGAAGAACAAGAAGATTCATATATTCTGGGAGAGGGGAGCATTGATGGTCAACCGTCACCATTCAAAACTACACATTCATGACAAAAATGATTCATAATCACATCATAATTTAAAAAATGATAGATTGAAAGTCTGAGATGATATTAATCAGATACAAAAGTAAATATGAAAGAGTACTCAAACCACATACATAAATGGAGCTGACATATTTAATCCAATGCTATATTGACTTCATTTAGAAAACAATATGACCACTCTTCTCGGAATTCATTCAAGTCCACAAGTGTGTAACGCTGAGTTGTAAAGATCTGTAACAGAAAATGCACATGCTAATATTTTATAAAATGACTACAATCACTTGTAAATTTATGATATTATTTTTTATTACCTGACTTATAGTCTGAATGTCATGTGATGCTTGTTTGACAATAGCTTGCATATATTTCATTACATAGTAGCCACAAGCCTAGTCATTATTTTGCATAGGACACTAAAAATAATGAATTATACTTAATGTTAGTAAACTACTATAAACAATAGTTGAGATAAGACTATAAGAGTTGACATATTAGAATTGAAAATTAATACATATAAGACTAAGCAGTTGTCAAAGTAGCTACCTTGACATTTTTCAAAGTCAATGTCTTTAATTTTGTGGGTATTTGTCCTCCAGCATCACGAAAAGCCTTTATACCCCTATCAATTAAATGATAGTTGGTAAAATAGAAATTCTAAATAGAAATATCATGTTGAAGCATTGACTAAATTTATGCTTACTCCATAGCTGACAATTTTAGTTTGTGACTCCTTATTGTTTTACCCATTCGGTCAAGATAATAAAGAGTTATCAATTTAGGGGCAATCACCACTAATTCCCAATGTCTAGCTTTGAGTAAGAATAAAACAAACATTAAAATAAATAATTTTATTCATTATTAAAATTATATTGAATAATAATACTTACTGGACGTTAAAAGGAAATAGGATAATTACCTTCCCCCCACTAGCAAAATATTTGAATGCAGTAGAGAAGTACTCATTCACATCCTCAAAATTTGTCTCCACTTGACTAGTGATTGAAGGAACTAAGAATCTAACATTCCTTATATCAAGGTTTGTGATCTCAGTATATAAATGGCTATAAAACATTTGTAATTATTTCCATATATAGAACTAAGCTAAAAATGTGTATTGGAATTTTATATATGTATTGATAGATCCTTACCTTATCCATGCTTCTATTATCGAAGTATTTAGCCAATCATTCCGGAACAACTCTATAATATCATCAAGAAAAATAAAATTCTCAAAGTCCCTCCCAGCTGCATCTTCTGTTAAATTGACCAACATATGTGATCCCGAGCTTTGGTTGGCTAAGTATTGAAACAAACATTTACATTTGCTTCCCAATTCGTCAAATGTAGCTTCAGGAATGAAAGATGGCTTGGGCATAGGAGGATGAATAGTAGAGTTTTTACTTTTTGGTTTACAAACATGTTAATTAAATTACATACTTATATTACACAAGTTCATATATGCAGTCCAATATGAAAATTATGGTAGAAATAAGGTATACCTTATCATTGATAACCAAGTGTCTAGGCCAACCCACCATAGCACCCTCAGCTTCTTCAACTGTATTATATTCAGGATTAGGTATGGGTAGTGGTTTGTCCCCCATTCCGTCATACACAAGATGGATGGACACACAGAAAATGTCATCAGTAATTTGTTGGCAATGCAATGTACCACCAAGGTTGTACACCTTGCCCGCTGCCACAACATTATATTCTGGAACCTCCACTGCAAGTTTACAGTTCATACCAACCTAGATTGAAATAATATAAGTTATATAAGTAGTAGAACAAATACCTGTTACAACTATATATATTATCATATATATATCATACTAATAAATCAACATATAGAACAAAAACTTACAATAGATTGTTGTGGTGGGTCATCGGGAGTGCTCCCATGACCTTCTACAACTAGAGCATGGTCTTGTACCTCATCACTAGAGAGACACACATTATGAATAGGTTGAGAAGGTTGAGTAGGCTGAAATGAAGACATTATTTCTTTTACTTTTTGTGCTACTAATGCTTCAACCTCCTCTTGTGTAAGACCTCCTGCACGACCTCTTTTAGATTGCGAAGGGCCAAAATAAGAATTGAATCCTATGCCAGCTCCTAATCCCCTAACACGGCCAGGATGCTCCTTCGTACCAAGAGCAACTGATAGTTTATCCATGTGGCCACTTGGGATGAACTTTCTTTCCTTCCTTTTCTTGTGTAGATCAATATATTCATAGTTAATAAAAATATTAAATCACAATATCAATTAGATATAAATAAATCTAAGTTTGTGGGAGTTACTCTTTACTTAGTTGGGATAAACCTACCATCTTTTGTGCCACCTCCTTAGTTGCAGGGTTCACAATTTGAACTGCTCGATTCTTTCTAGCATCAATCCATGTCAAGTGTTGTGGTTGACGCTCAACTTGAGTTGTACTAGATTCTTCTCCAGAAGAGGATTGCTTCTCTTGTAGTTGGCGGCGGAAGACATAACCACTGGGCCCTAAGTGATGGTCATGCACATTTTTGGCCCATCTTTCCTTTTGAGCCTGGTGGATAGCCTGATCATTTTAAACGAGGTATTACAATTTAGACTTGGAAAACATGTATAAAAAGATTCAACTCCTTAATTGTATAAAATTAAAGATTCATACAATACATCACAATCTTTATTACCTGAAACTCTTCTGATCTCCTAGCTACAACAAATCTTTCCCACACCTCAGGATATATAAAAATATATACATATGTTGCTTCCTTCTTTTGTTTAGGATTACCTATAAATTCCCTTATGAGATATGTCTTAAAACCCCTCCATTGTACACCACAATGTTGTAGCACTCTTTTCTTGTGATCTTTTTCATTTAGATGAAAAACACCCTATACATACAAAAGAAGCAATTAATAATGTTTTTTTGAAAAGGAATTAATTCCAAGCAAAAATTAGAATCAATAGATAAAAACATATTTAAATAATATCACTTCCACTCACAGATATATCTTTCCATATGAGGTCTTTTTTGGCATTAGGAACATCATGCCAATTTTATATATCTATTGGCACCTTACTGCGTGTGGTCTCCCCTACGTAATGCTTAAAAGCACTAACATGTTCCCCAACAGGTGCTCCTGTGATATCAAACTGGACTGGCAATTTGTCCTCTTTAGCCCTGAGCTCCTGCAGCCTACACATCAGTGTGGGACCTCAACTTTTCTTAGCATCACTACTACTATCCTCATGGTGCTCATGCTCATGCTCAGAATGTTCATCTTCACTCGCCATTTTAGAACCTGCAAGTATACATGATAAAAAAAAAGTGATAATAAAAGAACAAGTGATAAGGTATACATGATATATGATGTATATTAAAAATATTACTTGCTTGAATGATAATAAAATAAATAATTCAAAGAATACATGCCTTTAGTATTGGTTGAGTTGTTAGTCAAGTAAAATTCCTTCAGCATGGTCATGATGTTTATAATATCCATTGTTGTTATCTTCAACATTTACACTTGGCAAACCAACTGAGAATGGAGTGGAATCATCATACTTTTTGTAGTATTCTTCTTCATTTATAGGATCTACAGTAAACTTTCTTTTTCCATGAAGAACGATATTTGCAAGGTCATCAATATAGAATACTTGTTTTTCTTGGTCTGCCATGATGAATGGCTCATCTTTCTCACCAATTTTTTCAAAATTCACCAATTTGAAACCCAACTCATCCACTAAAACTCCTTTGTTGTTGTCAACCCAATTACACCTAAATATAGGAACTCTAAAATTTGTATAGTCCAATTCCCATATGTCCTCAATGACTCCATAATATGACATCTTAACTTCACGTGGTCTTTTATCTTTAGCACTGCAAAATACAACAAACAAGCTTGAACAGTGACCCCACTATTTTGAACTACACTATTTTCATCTTGACGCTTTGTGTAGTATGAAAATCCGTTTATGTCATAACCTTCATATGACATGACATCCATTTTTGGCTTTAAGGTGAGCCATTTTATGTTCTCAGTAATATTATTCAGTGATTCAGATAGTTGATTAAATACTTTCTCTTCAAATCACCTAATAAATGTTAGATTATGCTCTCTTGCAAGCCACATTGAACTAGATCGCGGATGATTTCTCTTGATAAGATCATTGTGTTCTGTGATGTAGCTACTAACTTCATCGATGTTGTGTAAAATATACAAATGCGCTTGTTCCCACAACTCATGACTGATTCCTTTCACTCGTCCTCCTAGAGTTCCTTTGCCACAATAAGATTCAGTGTGATGGGAATCTTTTAGATCGCTAGAAGTTTCATTGCAATTCAAAAAATCATTACAAAAGTCCATCACCTCCCTAGCTGTGTAACCCTCAACAATAATCCCTTCAGGACGATAATGATTCCGAACATCACCTTTAAAAACACTCATGTAGTGTTCAAATGGATACATCCAGTGTAAGAAAATTGGACCCAACATCTTCACCTCCCTTGTAATATGTACTATAAGATGAACCATGATATCAAAAAATGAAGGAGGAAAGTACATTTCAAGCTGACACATGGTAACAATTACATCTTTTTGTAATTTATCAAGAGTATCAGGATGTATCACTTTGTTGCATATTTCATTGAAGAAGAAACATAGTCTTGTGATTGCAAACCTTACATGCTTCAGCAATATAGATTGAATAGCCACAGGTAAAATTTGTTGCATTAAGGTGTGACAATCGTGAGATTTGAGACCTATCAACTTCAGATCATTCATTGATACCAATATACAAATATTAGAAGAGTATCTTTGTGGAACCTTAATGTTATACAAGCACTCACAGAAAGTCTTTTTCTCCTTGGACAAAGTGTAACAAGCTAGTGGTAAATATGTGCGGCGACCCCTGATCTCCACTGATAATTCTTTTCTTATACCCATTAATTCTAAATCTTTTCTAGATTTGATGCCATCTTTAATCTTTCCTAGTATGTTCAATAGCGTACCAATGATGGTATCACGAATATTTTTTTCAACATGCATGACGTCAATGAAATGTCTAATTATCAAAGATCTCCAATAAGGAAGACCCCAGAATATTGACCTCTTCTTGTATAGAAATTTGTCACATGCGAGTGGACGACTACTTGAACTCTTTCCAAATTCATTAACAATATGTTTCACCCTATCATATACAACATTTCCTGGTATAGGTTTAGGAGCACTTCGTTCCTCAGTTGACCCATGAAAGGTTTTGTGTTTCCTTCGATAAGGATGCACTGGTGGGAGAAATCTCCGATGACCAAGATATATGATTTTACCACCATGTTTCAGTCTGATTGAATCAGTATTTTCCTCACAAACATGACATGCTTTGTATCCTTTTATGTTATATCCAGACAAATTTCCATAAGCTGGAAAGTCATTAATCATGCAAAATAACATAGCACGCAAATTGAAGATCTCTTTACATGAAGCATCATATGTCATAATACCTTCTTCCCATAGTTTCATTAGGTCATCAATTAGAGGTTGAAGGTAAACATCAATATCATTTCCATGTTGCTTGGGCCCTGATATCAATATTGAAAACATCACATACTTATTTTTCATAAACAACCAAGGAGGAAGATTGTATATAACAATCATGACAGGCCACGTGCTATGTTGGCTGCTTAATGTACCATAGGGAATTCATTCCATCTGTACAGAGTCCAAGTCTTATGTTTCTTGGTTATTTACCAAATTGAGGGTATAATAAATCAATTTTCTTCCATTGTGGTGAATTGAATGCATGTCGTAAGATGCCATCATCATTGGCCTTTAACTCCCCATGCCAAGACAAATTTTGTGCATCTTCTGTATTAGCAAAAAAGTGTTGAAATCGTGGTATTATTGGTAGATACCACATCACCTTGGTAGGAGAGACATTTTTAGCCTTAGCTGAATTTGTGGTCTTATACCTTGACGCACCACATTTTGGACAATTTATCAAATTACTATAGTCCTTCTGAAATAACACACAATCATTTGGACATGCATGAATCTTCTTAGCCTCCATTCCCATTGGGCACATTATTTTCTTTGCTTGATATGTTGAAATTGGAAGCTCATTGCATTCAGGAAGAATTTCCTTTAACAAAGACAACAATGAAGTGAAACTCTTATCGCTCCCCTGGTTTTGAGCTTTAAGAGTATATAATCGCATCACAACACTCAACCTCGTGAACTTAGTACAACCCTTGTATAATGGTTTTTTAGCATCATGGACAATGTTTGCAAATAAAGAAGGTGGATCAATGACATTGTCCCGACAACTACATAGCATCTCATCAACCATATCATCCTAAATCCGGTCATCTTGAACTGGTTCATCATTAACATTATCATCATTATCTATATCTTCTATGCCGCAACTATCAGTATCGACATTTTCTGATCCATAATTAAATTTCTCTCCATGCCAATACCATTCATTATAACCTTGTATGATCCCATTACATATGACATGATTCTTAATTTCCTCACTAGTATCAACTTTCAAATTGTTACAACAATTTCTACATGGACAATATAGCCTATCTATAGGTAGTTTCCTATGTTCCCCAGCAAATCTGATAAATTCATCAAGACCGTTGGCAAACTCTGGACTGCAACGGTTCTTGATAGACATCGAACTTCGATCCATTTTCTATATCACATTAAAATTGATTATAAGACTAACCATTTAATATTGATACTATAATCTGTAAGTTTTTATTGATAGGAAGTTAATTACTTATATACTAAAGTGTACCACCTATTCCATTTTTGAATATTTAATCTTACTAGTAACTGTATAATGCATGTTTAGTTTTGAAGAAAATTTCATCAGCATTTCCCCTAAGTTCTCCAAATACACTGATGTAAATGGCAAATAACCACTCACATATGTACCCAGAGAACAAATGAGGAAATCCGACTGAAATTTTCTACAAAACTAAACATACATTATACAGTTACATCCTAAGTGAGATTAAATATCTAAAAACAGTCCCAAACTGGGGACTATCCAAAGTTTATTCCTAATGAGTAAATTTTGAACGGGTTTCTAAGTTAATATATAAATGCATTATTTTCATATTTATATATTAAGTTAAACATCATGCATCAACCCTAAAGTTTCAATCTAGGAATACACATGTCTAATCTTGTATTAATTTCTAGAATTTATATAATAATTACATATGAAAAAATACATGTTTTTATTATTGGCTGGGTTATCAAATCATATAAAATGGAAAAAACAATATAATTGTGTAGTTAAAGGAGCGCAGATCCACTCTCAGTTGACAATTAGTCGACCGAGAGCCCACCTGCGTGCGGCGTCCAGGTCCACTCTCGGTCAATGAATTATCAACTGAGAGTGGACCTAGACGCTGTGTGCAGGTGGACTCTCGATCGATAATATTGTCAACCGAGAGTGGACTTGGACGCTACCGTGGCGGCGGGAACGAACTCGGGAATGAGGGAAGCGGTAACCTTACTTGGAAATGGCAGCGACCTTCGTGTTGGATGTGACGACCTTCACGAAGAGGCGACGACCTTCGTGGAAGTGTGGAGAGGTGGCGACAACGACCTCTTTTCACGAAGAGGAGGAAAGGGCTTTGGCGGCACGGAGAGGTGGCAAGGGCTTCACAGACACCACGATCATCTTCGAACACGATGACGAGCTTCTTGGCAAAGGCTTTGGTGGCGCGGTAACAATGAAAAGTGATGATGCGGGAGAGAAGAAGAGAAGGTATCAGCGGCGGAATGACACAAGGAGAGAAGGAAGAAAAGGTATCGGCATCGCGGGAGAGAAAAAGAGAATGAAATTTATGTTTCGTGGTAGAGAAAGACTAGGTCTCGACCACTTCAAGCCTCGGCCCCGACCTATAGCGTCGGTTAAAACAAAAAAATCGACGCTAGAGATAAGCAGTGCCCATTTCAGGTTATTTAAAAATACTCAAACTCATTCTTAGTCGACGAATTTCTCAACTGAGGGATCCTCGGTCGACAAATTCGTCGACCGAGGGGAGCTCTAGGGTCGGTTAAAAGTAAAAAACAGCCGCTAGAGGTGCTTATGCATACGTGAACTAAACTGGATCCAAAATTGATCTCGGTCGACAATATTGTCGACCGAGGGCCGTCTAGGGTCAGTTATAAGGAAAAAACCGACCCTAGAGGTGCATATATACGCACGAAAGGAAATCTGGCTCTCCGTCTCAGTCGACGAATTTGTCGACCGAGAGGTTATCAGCCGACAAATTCGTCAACCGAGGGAGCTCTAAGGTCGATTAAAACTAAAAAAAAACTGACACTAGAGGTGCTTATACATGTGTGAACTAAACTGGATCCAAAATTCATCTCGGTCGACAATATTGTCGACCGAGGAGCCCTCTAGGGTCGGTTATAAGGAAAAAAATGACCCTAGAGGTGCTTGTACATGTGAAATCTGGCTCCTTCTCAGTCGATGAATTTGTCAATCGATAGGTTATCAATCGATAAATTCATCGACTGAGGGGAGCTCTAGGGTCGGTTAAAAGTAAAAAAACTGACACTAGAGGTGCTTATACATGCGTGAACTAAACTAGATCCAAAATTCATCTCGGTCGACAATATTATCGACTGAAGGGACTTCTAGGGTCAGTTATAAGAAAAAACCTGACCCTAGAGGTGCTTATACACGTGAAATCTGGCTCCTTCTCGGTCGACGAATTTGTCAACCGAGAGGTTGTCGGTCGAAAAATTCGTCGACCGAGGGGAGATATAGGGTCGGTTAAAAGTAAAAAAACTGATGCTAGAGGTGCTTATACATGTATGAACTAAACTGGATCCAAAATTCATCTCGGTCGACAATATTGTCGACCGAAGGGACTTCTAGAGTCGGTTATAAGGAAAAAACCGACCCTAGAGGTGCTTATACATGTGTGAAGGCAAACTAGATTCAAGATGTCTCCCGCGTTTTTTGTAGACATATAAGGTCGGTTATTTGGAAAAACTGACCATATAGATCGAAGCGCGAAGCCGAAATCGAGCAAATTTTTGCCGCAAGAAATTGTAATTGGCTTTCTAATCCAATTGTCTATAAGGTCGCTTATTTTATAAAAACCGACCCTATAGAGATACACTACAAGGTTGGTAATTTTAAGAAAAGTGACCCTAGTGGTCTTAAGTGGTTCCCGTGTTTTTTATAGACCTATAAGGTCGGTTATTTGGAAAACCGACCCTATAGAGTTACACAACAAGGTCGATTTTTTTTAATAAAACCGACCCAAGAGGTATTAAGTGGTGCCCGCATTTTTTTTAGACATATAAGGTCGCTTATTTGGAAAAAATGACCCTACAGGTAGTGACGTTATAACCCATTTCTGTACTAGTGTTTAGTTAACATGATTACATTTATTGCATTTTAAATAGGTTTATTAGCCCTAAATAGCTATATCAAGAAAATTACATGATTTCATGCATCAACATTATAATACTTAACATCAGATGGATCAATTATGTTGATGGAGTTATGAAATGTTTACATAATTTAAGCCATTGTTTATTAGTTATTATTCAAGAATTGAGTGGAATAAATATTTCATGTTATCATTAAGATTGAAGTATCAAAAGATCAGTGTAATGGTTTCATGTTGTTCTACTCCTTGTTCAGAGAATTTCCATAACCTATTCATATTTTTCTAGTGTATGAACTATTTACTATGAATTATCTAAGATTCGTGAGAATTCTAGATATTTGAGGCTATTTAACTTTCTCAGCTAATCAGATCTCGCGATGTGGAAGTGAAGAAGCACATCTCTTTGCCTGATCCATTCGCTTCTCAGGCGGCTCATGGCTTTGACCATCCACTCCTCAGTTCTCTCTTTGTCTCAGTTCTCACATGATATACTCTCCGGTTGTGCTACTCTATTCTTCCATCCATGAACTGACACAGCCACAAGGGACTACTTCTGGGAGTAGTTTTCTATAGTTCTTGCCTCCTCAACTAAAGATGATGCCTCTATTAGATCTATCTTGACTGATTGATCATCTACGACAGGTCAAATTGGGATCATGACTCCAGAGCCCAGTGATGCGTGCTTACTGCTACAAGCAGCCACTACGACATATCAAAGAGGGAAACCTCATGTGCTCACTATCGCAAGAAGCCTCTATGACAGATAAAAAAGGGAAACCTCGTGTGCTCACCCTTGTGTAAATTCAAGACTGCCCATACGAGTTGAGGTTTTAGGGTTCAGATGACATATAAAGTAATGAATAATATAATGATGGTATGTGTGATGTTATCTGAATTAGGGTTCACCAAGGATATATTGGACCCCTAATACGTAGATTAGGAATATATCTTTTCAAAGTATTCTTTACCTCTTGTTTGGCATACCATATAGTATGGTTGTATTATATATATACAAAATACATGGCATCTGCTATTGGATGAAATAATATTCATGTATGTTACCTTGATTTACTTTCTATATATATACATATACATACATACATACATAAACACACACACAGATATATATATATATATACATATATATATATATATATATATATATATATATATATATTTGAACTCATGAAACATATATATTTGTTCCTTATATACAAGCACTAATTCAATTTGGTAGCATAGTGCTAGAAAGTTATCATTATCTTTGGTAGCATATCACATTGTACAATGATTTAACTCTTTGGTAGTAGATCATAAAGCCTTACATCTTGAGATCTTGGTAGCAAAGATGATGCATTGTTACCTTAGGTGGAAAATGCATGGATGATATAATGAAATATATGCTTAAAATATGTGTTCTCTTTTGTTAATAAAAATCTTTTTGCAAGTATGCTTTAGTTACTTTATTATTTCCAAGTATTAGTTTTACCTTATCGCCAAGTCATTGTATAAAGAGGTATCTAAATCTTGTTGCGTACTCAACATAATTTTTATGATATTGTGTTGACATGTGCCACTTGTAATCTTTTCTTTAGGTGATGTGCCTATATGATCTTGAAGATTTAGGATAGTTGAGAGTTGTGTGGCGAACTAATGTAAAGGTCGACCTATTATTTAGAAGATCTTATTTTAGTGGTAGTATGTGTATATGTAAAGAAATTTATTGTTCTATATAATCCAAATTTTGTAACAATTCATTTTGTAATTATATGTTGAAAATTGAGGTTGTTGTATGGTTTGTTCTTATTCATGTACATGTCATACTTTGTTTCCCTTTGGTTTCCTATAATTTTCTTCTTCTTGGGGGGAGTGTGTGAGTTTGAATTGGGATTGCCATTGTGGTGAGTGATCCAATTTGGATGTCACACATGTGGTCAAGGTGTTGAAAATCTAGGGATTCCACACTACTACTGTTCCCTTTGGAAACGAGTTCCTTTTCAAGGAACATGGTAGTCCTGGAAACAAATACATTTTGTGAGATGGAATGTAGAAGTAATATCCCTTGATTTCCTTAGGATATCCAATAAAATAACATTTATCTTAGTTGGGTCCATGACTTTTAGTTAATGTTTTCCTAACATAATATTCGCATCCCCAAATCATCATAAAAGACACATTGGGGATGTTTCCCAATCCATATCTCAAATTGTGTATTTTGAACTAATTTAAAATGTGCACAATTAAGTGTAAACATTGCGATTTGTAAAGAATATCCCCAGACTGACGTCGGAATATCAACAAAACTCATCACTTGATCATACCATTTCCAACAAGGTGTTATTCCTTCTTTCTGATACACCATTCTATTGTAATATTCCAGGTGGGGTCTATTTTGATACAATACAATAGTCTCGCAAAAGGTCCTCTAACTCTTGGCTTAAGTATTCTCCTCCTTGATCAGATTGAAGTACTTAAATACTTTAACCAAGTTGGTTTTGTACTTTGATCACTAAATTCTTGGATCTTCAGTGGATTCTAACTTGCCTTTCATTAAATACACATAGTCGTATCTACTGAGGTCATCAGTAAATTTCATGAACTATTGGTAACCACCTATAGCATTTGTGCTAAAAAGTCCACATATAATAGTACGTATGAGTCCCAATTGGTCATTCACTCTCCACGTTGACTAGCTAAAAATTCTTTTGTCATCTTTCCCAATAAGCACAAGTCACATATCTCTATTTACTTAAAATCAATAGAATCCAGATAACCATCATCATGAAGTCCAGAAATGCATTCTTATTTATGTTTCCTATACAATGATGTTGAAGGTATGTTTTGTTTGAGTCACCAAGTTTTACTCTTTTGGTAATAATGTTATATATGCTTGACTTAAGTTCTAATAAGTAAAGATCATAACCCATAGAGACATTCTATACACGATATCATCTTTAAAAATAGAACACCGACCATTCTTTATATGAAATTCAAATCCACTCTTTTCCAAACAAGAAATAGAAATGATGCTCCTATTAATGGAAGGTACACAATAACAATCCTCTATAGCTATTACAAGCCCACTAGGGATAGATAAATGATAGATGCCTACTGCAATGGTAGTAACTCTTACTCCATTATCAACGTGTAGTTCCACCTCTCCCTTCTTTATGGGTTTACTTCTTTAAAGATCATGTATATTTTTGAGCAAAAAGGTCATGTTGAGAATATGTGAGATCCACATCTGGTACCACTTCCCATGATGAAGTAGACAACATTTTCTCAATAATGTATATGCCTAAAGTGGACATCTATATCCCCTTCTTCTTCTTCCCGAGTGCCTCCACGTGAAGAGTGAAATTCCTTTTCCATTATCCAGTCTAGTGACAATGGTGACAATTTCCAACCTTACTCACCCCTCCCTTCATCTTAAGTGAAAAAGACTTGTGTTTTTGGCTAGACTTAGAACCTTTCTTGGCTTTTCCTTTTCCATTGTACTTCCCCTTTCCCTTAGTGAGCATCAACAAAGATTTGGGTTTGTCCTTTTCCATTTGTGCTTTTCCAGTTCTCAACATGCCAAGCAATTCAGATAGTAGTTTTGCAAATCATTCATGTTCTAATTCATGATAAACTATCTATATGAATTATAGAATCACATCTCTAGTCATATATTAGCCTAAAGGAACCCCAGTATCTCTAGGCTTTCTACTTACCCAAATAATTTAAACACATGGGGCCCCATTGGAACTCCTTCTATCATATTGCACTTAAAAATCACCTTGCAGACAACATACCTATCTTACCTTGCTTATTTTCTGTATATGCTCCTAAGATGTTTTAATATCTCAAGAACACCCATGTTCTCATATTTCTTCGAAGCTCATACTTCATGGAGCATAGCATGAGACATTTGATGTCTATATTTTTAATAGAATTCTTATGATAAGCATCCCTTCCAGCCCTAACGCATGTTGGAGTGAGTTCCACTGGTATTGGTGTATCAGGGAGATAGATCTTATGCTTATATGTGAGAAAAATTCTCAAAATCCTAAACCAATCATGGAATTTGTTCCCATTCAGTATATCCTTCCCAAGGGCCGACCTTGACAAAAAGGTATTGTTCTTTTACATTTGTTTCTACAATTTTTTTTTCATAAGTCCAGAAAATTCTGATTTGATTTGAAAAGGATTAAAAATATTAATTAGGCCTTTCAATAATTTTATATCCCACAATTTTATTTCAAAAAATAACCCCTCTCTATTAATTAGGAAAGATTGCATCATACAATCTTCTAGTAGGTTAAGATCCATATTTTGTCAAATCATAAGGTCAACTTTGACTGATCTCCCACAACTTGATTATTTAGGTAAGCAACACTTGAAAATTGCATCTCATGCAACTCCTGATAGATGGTGTGTATATCTCTATGTCATATTCCATATCTTTGATTCTAGGAACATTATCATGTTAAGGTCACCTAGTTAATCCTAACCCAAAAATTGAAATAATAGAATATGCACATTGCTTTAGCAAAACTGCATATTTACTATTACACTTCCACCAAATAGACAATGCACCATGGTTTGGCATGTCAACACATAGTCGATCAAATTTTTCATGTGTACTTCAATTGGAAATCATCTACAGCTTAATATTTGATTGAGGTGTACTTCCTTTGGAAATCATCTAAGGCTTAATATTTGATTGAGGGCTTTATGTATATATATATAAATATACATATCCAATCACCACATACTTATAATATGTATCACATACATACTACATCCACAAATAGAATATGCAATCACAAATATATGAGCTATGGTTATGACCATACTACTACAATCCTTTATAGAAACAAAGGATTGTTTTCCACCTTAGGTCAAACATCACATGTATGATCCTGTAAATGAACTCCTTGGTTCTAGAAGTGTTTCAATGATTTGACTAGACTCCTTCAGTTGATCGGTTGGGCCTTTAGTCAACCAGATACTCCTTGCAGTCGGTCGGATGGTCATTCCAGTGAACTGAATCTTGCTCAGTTAGTCCATTGAACCCTTCAATCGATTGACTAAATCCACCGATTGGTTGACTCATATCCTCATTTGATTGGTTGGTCTAAACAAAACTTTAAAATTTCCTCATTTTTCCAATATCTCTATAGTAATACTTTTCCTATCTACTTATTACATAATATAAAGTGAATACCTCAAGTAACATTTTAGTGGAATAAGTGGTTAAACAATAATTACATTTGGAGATAAAAGGCAGAGTCACATGAAGCTAAATACTTAATATAGGAACTAAACCATTCATCAATCACATACAGAAGCAACCAGGGGGTGGCCATAACCATGCATACATCAACCAACAACATATATTTAAGGTGAATCATATGATTTGTGTATGTATATATGTATCATATCATATATATAAAGGATCAACATGATATTCCTAATGTATGTGGTATCTAATCAGATATGCACATTAACCATGTAAATCTTCACATCGTATACAAAAAAATAAATAATAATATAAAATCTGATCACATTTATTAAACCCTAATAAATTATAAATTGATAAGGCTCTAATACACCGACAAGGAGTGGTTCAAGTGGTCAAGCATGGTGTCCCCTAACAAAGGGACCCGGGTTCAAATCCCAGTTTCTGCATGGATTTACCACCCTCCCGGGCATTCGACCTGTGCCACGGGCCTGAGTGAGGGGGGGATCAATCTATCTCTCTTAATCCCATGTGGCTCTAATACTACTATCAGGAAATATGGAGCACTACAATGCAGCAAAAAAAAAATTGGTCCATATTCCCTAACTAGCTGATCTCGCAAACAATGATGTATATGAAATAAGGTGTAAGATATACCTTGTACCAGATTAAGTTCATCAATTATCCTTGCACACATATGTACCTCCTACATGGGAAACATAGTCCAATGGTCAATGATGTCCTCCTAGAACAACATCAAAGATTTTATGCCTCTAGGTAGTCCAAATAGACCACCTGGAACTTCATGTCTCACTTATTGAGTTGGTAGGAAGCAACTTAATCCATTCATTTGTTGACATGCTAGTGTTTCTCTCCCTTGATATTTCTCACTTTTAGGGATACGATATTTAGGCTAACACATTGCAAGAATGTGGGGAAAGTCGTTTGAAAATCCTTGGTCCTCACCCATTTATATAGGAGTGGTAGAGCTAAGGTTTCCAAAATATGGGAGACAAAAAGTCAAAATATCTTGTTTGGACAACTCTTGCACACAACCAATCGGTCGAATGGATCGTGTAGTCAGTTTACTGGTTTTCTAGATGTAACTTTGGCTGCATGAAATTATTGAATGCAATGATTAATTGGTCAGTTGTCATTTTGGCTCCCATTGAACCAATGAATTTTCAACGCCATGAATTGTTCATGCCGCTCCAACTAGGCAACCCTTCCAAGTCAGTCAACTTGAATAAATTGGTCGAGATAAACTTTTTACTCAATTGACTAGATGATCTAGTCAACTTTTGGGTTACCCTATCCATTCGGTTGACTAAACTCATCCATCAGTTGATTAGTATGTACTACCAACTCTAAAGGATATTGTGTAGTCAGACGACTGGACTCCCCAGTGTAGTAATAACATTGCCAGTATATGTAGTTTGATACCTAAATACTTAGTAACTAAATTAAATCTAATCCATGATTAAACTACTTTTCCTTGTGCATCTATGTGGGTGACCCTATGTACACTATATTATGTTGGCAGTGATGTCCATAATCATATTATGACTTCACATGCAATGAGAAAAATCTAGAAACACATTGTTGATTCCCATATAGTTAGATACACTAGAAGCAAACTTCAACTTAGACTTGCAACCAGTTTACAATTATCTATAGTCCATGTATCATACATATCTAGATTGAACTTGAGGCTAGAATTGTCATCCTCTTAATATTTGATCGATGTATCTTAAACTAGAGCAATCTGTTGAGATGTATATTTTCTTATATCACATAATTGACTCACATGAGCATGGTTGTGCACTTCATAGTCTCACTTATCATGTGATCAGGATATCATAGAAGGGAAAAATTTCATCCACGTCACTCTCAACAACCCCCATGTATCACAATGTAATCAAACATCATTTGTTTAGCAAACCTTATTCGAGGTCACGTTGAGTGGCATTAAAGTCCATTGAACGTCATGTGATTATTGTACTGAGTTTAAGTATAAGAACCACTATCACATTGAGACGTGTTTTTGACTACCACCAAATGGTTTTCACGTATCATTCTCAAAGTGGGTCTATTTGATACACTTGTTCTCCAACAAGTACCTATTTGTTTGACTTGATATCCAAAATTGTAACTAGTGAGATTTAGTCATTAGTCAACAAACATTCTAGAATTAAGTATTATTGTTGTCTATATACATTTCTCAATAATATCTATCTTGGGACACGACAAGAACATATTAAATCTAATCATACTTATGATCTCATGCACAAGTCCTCAATCCAAATCATATATCATCGAGTAATATCATTTTTCAAACATGTATTATGTTATATCATTATTTGATATTTGAACAAACATAATAAGTGGAATGGATTTTATTATTAATTAATAATATACCAAGACAATCATCAAATGACTAGCTTTTAAGGCATACGTACCAACAGTTCATAGCTACTTACTAGTTATATTTTGAATTCCTATTTGTTACTTAGATATCTTACTCATTTGAAGGCATCCAATTTAGTAGTTAGTATTATAAATATCATCAATTTAGGGAGGTGGATGATGGTGGGAGAAGGTATAGGGGTCATTTTTGTGTAGAAAAGATTAATATCATCCTTATATTTCACTAACACACTTAAAGAATACTGAAAATAAATTCACATATCACATGTAGAGTTGATAGTAAATTGAGTTTTGTTTGAATCATTTCTGCCTTTGGGTTACAAGATGGATGTGTTACATGCTAGTGAGGCCCCAAAGATCAACTAAACATTAGAAGTTCTGGCAACTTTTTTTCCCATGTAGTTACCACTTTAATGGTATATAAAGAGCAACTGACCATCAACATTATGACTTGTTATCATAACCTCAAGAAGTGACTTTCACTTCTTAAGAAGTTGGCCAACAAATCAACCTTATATTTGACATGTCAACCTAATATTTTTGCCAACTAACACACAATTTAGTCTCAAAGATCATATGACCTTAGAATAGGTCGAATGACAATTTGGTCAGACTATGCAAAGTATCAAAGCAACACCTTATGCAGTACTGAGGGCTTATATGCTTAAGTTGTCTATGTTACATGTCTATTTCTTCACTTATAACCTAATTTCACAATGTATAGACATATAGATTCATTCAAATGCCTTTTTATTATATTTCCCGTAACATTCTTAACTTATTATCCCAAAATAAGTAAGAATTACAATTCTACCAATTTACTCTTACATATTGATGTTATCAATCTTAATTATAATTTCATCCACATTTACTGTATAAGAAAAAATGTGTATACTTCGATATTATTAGAAGATGATATAATAATAGACTAGAGGTATCAATCTATGGATTGCAGGAAACCTAGGAATGGGTTCGGAAAATATGTTTCACTCTTTTTGGGTTTAGGATGATCACTAGTATATTTGTATAGGTAGAAACTAACCTATATTTGACGTGCATAATTATAGAAAGTTATTATGTAAGTTAGAATCAACAAACACCTTTATTATATATAAATAAATGGGTAAGGTTGTTCCTAAAGATCAAAATTATAAGGAGATATTGCTCCTTGTAGAATGCATAGAGAAACATTATTAAATTTATCCACTTAGAAACACTCACATTTATATATCTAACTATGTTATGATTTATAGACATGTGAAATACCAATCAAGTAAAGCATGGAGAGCAAAAGAGATGATGCTTACATACATTATGCAGTCATTGTAAATATTTAGGAAGAATAAAATAAATCCCTTTTCTTCGTCTTTTAGGTAAGTAAGTGTCAAACTAGGATTGTTACTTCCGAAGTGAATACCTGAACCTACAATACAATTATAGAGAGTAGAAGTGATTGGCACTAATGAAAGCATCGACATATTCTTAAGATCTTCACCATTAAATTGTAAAAATATGTATAAACAGTACCTAAAAATTGGTTTTCTTATCCCCCATCGTCATCATCTGAATCTTTGGATAAGGAAATACTAAAGAAGGTAGTTTATCTCTGATTGGTCATGCTAATAAGGACTCAAAGGGGATATGGT
The DNA here is from genome assembly GCA_963693085.1 of Alisma plantago-aquatica. Taxonomy (NCBI): domain Eukaryota; kingdom Viridiplantae; phylum Streptophyta; class Magnoliopsida; order Alismatales; family Alismataceae; genus Alisma; species Alisma plantago-aquatica. The sequence continues at coordinate 178,187,126 of OY856414.1, read as the reverse complement.
ATTATTTGTTTCTTCCAAAATTTGAGGCATCATTACGTTATTCTAGGATTCTTAGGAAACTAACTGACGTTGATAAATGTGACACATGGCCCTAGTAGAAAGCCCAACCAAGTTAGAAACAATACAAGATGTTAAAAAACTAGTTCAATATATCAGACAATAACCTTACCTATACTAGAGGTTTTTTGGTTTTCTTAGTTCTAGTCAAACCTAGATATTCACTTATTTTACATAAAATATGTTCTTGAAGTCTAGTAACCACTATGTCATCTAATTAGTGATGAATACAATTGTTGAACCAAAGTTTTCCCCTAAGGATTTTACATGAAAATGAGATGGGTGGAGGAGTGGACAATTATTGCATCAATAAAGAAGTTGAAAAGAATCAAGAGGTATACTCTCCATGTAGGTATGGAGGTCAATGTGGGCTATCCATATTGGGTTTCTAGCGATTTATGACCTCATCGGATATATTATCCAGAGGGACCAAGTGGTAAACTGATGATGATATTTTTATTTACTATAATAGATAATTCCAATGTGTATTGCAAGAGTGGCTATGATCAGCTGAGGTGTCCTAATACAAGACAAAAATTTATTGAAGAATTTAGATGTGGTATCAGAAACTCGAGTAGAATTTCTCACACCAGACATGGTGAAACATGGTTGGCACTTGGTCTAGGCTCATCCCACATTACTTATATGGATATTAACATGGAAAGAAGTAGTAGGGTATATATGTATGATTTTGTAACATCACCATTATCATACAATTCATTTCATTAAGGAATGTTAACAAACATGATAATAATCACAATAGTTATGTAAAAAAGTGGAATTTGAACAATCATCCTCAATGATTTTATTAAAGTATAAGACTGGACATGGATGTGTTCTAAAATAAAAGTATTAAGCATGAATACATCGAACCAATGTACATGCATTCTATTTTATTTGCTGATAACTGTTGTATGTTTTTTTATTTCTCATCTACATCCTCAAAAACTTTGTACATATGAAGACACGATAACATCTATTTTTGTGGATGTTATATTCACACTTTGCTATCTTTTTTACTCATCATTTATAAATTCAGCTTCAACTGTATATATATGTATTTGATTATATTTTTTCATTTATGATGTTGATTGAAATACCACTCATTTTTAGGGTTAAATTCTTAATTTTTTATCCTTTTTGACCAAAACAGACACAACAATGCACCACATAAATAGCCAAATTGACCTAAAACTTCATTGTGGTAGTATCGCAAACAATCTTATATTTAGCGGCATTGATAAATACATATTTATCCATTTTATTTCATATTTTATACCTCTCTTTAGGACCATTTCTTGATTATTATCAATTTTTCGAGTTAATTCTTAGTTTTACTTTTCATTAGTCAATTAGAGCTTTTACTTAATTTATTGTACTTTTTGTAGAAAAATAGACAATATATTTCAAATACCAAAAATTCCTAACATACTCCTGGAAGATGTTTGCACAATTTCCCTCGGTGGCATATATATATGGGATTAAGAGAGAAATACTTCTGCCCCCCTCTCCCATAACCTGTGGAAGAGGCCGGATACCCAGGAGGGTGTCGATGGCATATATATATATATATATGTATGTATGTATATGTATATATATACACACTAGTAAACACATGTTCTTTGCACATGGTATATTGCATTCTTGATTATAAACTTTTCAAAAATTGATTTTCTTTTATATGTGATAGATATTATAAGATAAAATTTATTATACTTGTATATTTTGACAATCTTTCAACTTTTCTTTAAAAAAATTTATCCAATAAAATTTAGCTCTTTCATTCATTCATTTGTTCCCTATATTATCACAAAAGTATGTTATGTTTCATGATATTTATCAAAATCATCACCATAATTTATTATATAGTTTGCCTTATTTTATTATTTTCAGTGATTCTAATCATCTTGTACAAATTGAATTTTGCAATTTTGTTGATTAATGATGTGAAAAATATCATAGTTGATGCATTACTTAAAATACGAATGTGATTTTCATCGACCATTTTGTTAAATAATACAAATTGATTTTTTAATTAATTAATGATATTAGTACATAAAGATACATACATGAAGTGCTTGCTTTGAATTTCTTTTATCTTACATATTCTGGTCAGGCTTTTCAAGGACATGACCTATTACAGGAATAGAAAATAAACTAAACAAGACTACAAGTAGGAAAGACAAATATACTCTTTACTTTATTTTGTCCATCTAGATGACATTGCAACACAGGAAATAGAGAGAGGAACGATACATTTTCACCCTGAAGTCCTGTTCTACACATTTTTTGGAAACTTGTGCATAATTGTAACTTGACATGATCGAGCTCATTTATGTTATTATAGATCATTACTCAAAGGATCACCAAATCACATCCTCGTAAAATTTGAAGTCATCAATTTTTATATTTCTAACATTTTTGAACTATATACACTATCGGAAAGTAGTGCAACAATGGCAGAAAATGTTTTTCATTATTATGAAGAAGTTCATCATTATAACAATTCATGACATGAAAAATAAGTCACCACATGTTGTCATTACTGGTTTTGCCGTAAATAAAATTTACGACGATTAATTTCATTCCATCACTATTAGTAAGAATGATGACTTAAATATGTCATCTTTATTGGATATAACGACAACAAAAAGCGTTAGTCGTTGATAGGATTAACGATTGCAAGAGTCTGCCGCATATGATAATAAGGACAACATACAATTTTAGTCGTTAATAGTATTAGTGATCACACAACTTCATCGCAAATACTAATATGGACAATTTTATCAATTTCATGGCAACAAATAATAGACATGACTTTAATAGTCGTAAATAGCTATAACGGCAAACAAAATCATAATTCCAATTCATTAAATATTCCATTTTTTATATCTTTGTGAAGACACATCTGACTTTCAAAATTGACACACAATTGGTATTGGAATAAACATCTTATTTTATTGACTACAAAATTTGAAATACATGACAACACTTTACATGGGGAGGACATTTTACCTTGCCCCTTATATTAAAAAAATACATTTCTTAACATGATTCATACATAGGGTTATTCAACTATATGCAACAATCACATGATCTTGCACATATATTTCTAGATTTTATTTTAGAAGCTACTCTTAAGTTGAGAACACGCCTCAAAATTGCATGCAATTAATGTGAAACACACATTTCTGTCATCTTTCACTCCCTACAATCATGAGATCAAGTCAAATAAAAACATTAGTTTAAAGGTTCGGTCACTAAATGAGAGAATACTTCAAAAATGAAAGGACTTCACCTCATGACTTAAGCATCATCTCATTTCTTAGAAACAACCATAATCATTAATAACATCTCTAACCTAAATAGATAAGCAGTTGCCATCATGCACCTTCAAGAAGGAGAAGCCATTGATTTCGACCTCATCTCAATAAAACACCAAGTAGCACACCATCTACCAAATACTTTTCAGTATCCTTTCTCATAGAAACTCCAGGACACATGATCATCTTCTAGAAGTAGCCTCCCTTGAAAGGACCTAGGGGTAAAGCACAACCCATCAAGTAGCTTAAGTAGAGAAAATACGTTTCATAGAAAAGTTGCAATGCAAAAACAAAAAATATAATGAATCATATACCTGAAGGGGAGCAGAAGGTACATTGAATGGAAAAATTGTATCTCTCGGTAAGCCTTAACAGGGGGAAACATGACACCAATAATGCGACTTTTACAACTCGGTAACGTGGTACCAGATTTTGTCTACTTGTAATTTCACCAACGTAGACTAGAAACAAAAGATGAGAGGTCCATTGCAATATCGCCATCAAGAAATGGATTCAAGGACCTACACAAGGGAAATTAATAGGAGTAAGTCAAACCAATCCTCATTATATAAGTAAGGTTTACAAATGCTTAGGGTTGCTAGGAATGACTAGGAGAATAAAATGAAGTAGTAAAATGAGTATGACAATGTTACAATAGCACACATATGGGAAGCATTCTCAAGTTAGACCTCAATTACAACAAAATCTAAAATTGAAAGTATGATTTTCAAAATTCACAAACTTGTTATATGAAGCTAAATTTACAACTCATATTTAGACCAAAGTAGAGTACAAGCATCCAGACCAGCAAGGAGCTTAGAATCGACAAACTTCGGAACTCATATGTCAAGCTCCAAATTAAGGAAACCCATACACATGCTGAAACCAGCAAACAATGAAATATAGAATCATATATGAAGCAAAAAGTCCAATAAATATAAAGATCTGTCTCTCCTTCAGCTCATAACAGCAACTAAACTCATATGAGATTCAGTAATAAAAACATGTTCGAATAACACATCCTTTGAACTAGTTCTAAACAAAAACATTGTCTACAAGAACACCTCTTCCAGATTAAGGAATCAACATTAAGCCAGTGAGACAACTAAACCACTTTTTATTTATTGGGTTTCAAAGAAACCTCCAATAGGTACAACAAAATTCAAACATATCCCAAGTCATAAATCAAGCATTCAAAATTGTTAACTGATAAGAATGCATGACAAGTGACAAAAATATGTATACAAGTCTTCTTCGAGCCAAAACAAAGTAGAGGCATCCATACTAGTAAGGAAATTAGAAAAGACAAACTGAGGAGCCCATGTGTCATGCCCCAAATCAAGGGGACCTACACACATGCTTAAACCAAGAAATACATTAAAATAGACCCAAATATGAACAAGACAACAATCAAAGAACTGTGCCACTATTAAATTTTGAAAACTCCATTCATTAATGAGAACAAGATACCTATGTGATCACAACTTCATACCTAGTGAAGATCAAGATACATGCTCCATTATCACTCTTTAAGGGACATTGGACCTTATCAAGAAAAGGACAATCCCTAATTCAGATTGTCCTAGTGATATACCTATAAAAAGATGTACTTAATATGTACATGCAATGGACTATGATAGGGTTTTTCCACAAAAAGGATAATATGGGGAGATAAACTACAAATATCTAGTTGACTTCATTATTTACTAGGCATTGAACCTTGCTATGATTGAACATGTACCTTGTAATGTCATCATCAATGAATCAACCATCAGGGTGTGGTAGAGATCTAACATAGCAACTGCATCGATTAGCACAAAAACATAAATGGAGTTGATTCTAGTTGCTGATAAGGGAAGGAAATTCTAAAACTGTAGAATATTCTTAATCACATTTATTATAGTTGATCTCATATTAGTGACATTCTAAGCTTTGACATGGATGAAGAGTTTCAATAGACTAAGGGTTGTATCTAACCATGATGACAACAAAAGAGCTTCAGTGAACTTGAGTTGATAAAAGGAAGAATCTCAAAAACACAACTTCAGACAACCTAATCTTTTGAAAGCCTAGCATGGCTTATGTACAGGGTCATAGTGAGTCAACCACTAAAGGTTCAGAACATAAACTGAAAGAACATCTCAAGCTATCTAAGAAATAATCACAACCCCATGGTCTGGCCAAAAAATTAGGCCCAAGTGGCAAGGAATTCATAGAAATATGACCAGGGCTCTTCACATTATGACAAAGTCCACATCTCCTTGACCTGCATAATTAATCAGCTGATAAATGAGCTACTTTTGTACAAATCAATATCTTGGTTGAATGTTTCTTAGGACCCAGGACCCATGTTGAATTCTACCATTTTCATGCACAATGATTATTTAAGAGCCTACCTACAGTTGTGTCCCTCCAATGCCAAGGATTTAAGATGTCCTCCTACTATTATTTGTGTCAAGATGATACAAAAAAAATATCACACATCTTATTTAGTAGTAAGTAAACTTGTCCCTATAGGTATATATGACAAACTATTGTGCTCAGATCTCTAGTGACATTAGGGCATCATTGACATCGAGTTATTAACATTTATATGCAATTTAAATAGGCTCACCTTGCAATGTAGTTGAAAAGACCTTGCAATGTACAACTTCATTGCTATCTGCTTGCTCATTGGAAAGAGGGAATTTATCAACTTGATCTTTCATTGAATTAGTTGAAAATACCTTACAAGTCTAGAATGATATTTGACCAGATTCATTACTCTTTGTTCACTGAATTGTTTGCTTCGTATGAAATTAGCTACAAGTTTGGCACTAATGAGACAAGACAGATAGCCTAATGTATCTTTGGTGTGGAATATTTGAAACAAAAAATTATATACCAAATGGATGTAAGAATCTTTTTTTAGATACAAAGGTGGATCATTAGAATTCCCTAATGTGTGAAATTAGTGCAATAAGGAAAACACAATGGGCAGCAATAATTTTCACCACATGGAATTAGACAAAATTTCCTAATGTGGAATGAATAATGAATACAATGAATAAGAAAAAATTATATATATGTGGATAAGTCCTATAGATACATAACACAAATCAGACTGAGGATCCTCTCCATTTTATCATTTAGAAGAACAAAATATACACATTCTAGACTGAAGGAGTACTCAACAATGATCGTGCTTTGACCCAACGAGACCACCATCTATAGACAAAACAACATGTCATAAGACTCAACATAATGTGGAGACCATCAACCTCTAAAATATTTAACAACCAACCCCTTTAATTTGCCTCGTTTGTCCCTGAAAACAACAACTAAGGAAACCTGACAACCATTCAAAACATTGTCCACGTTCAACTTAATAATATCTGTAGTAGGTTTAGGCCACATGAAACACTGTCTTCTTGACAAGAGTGATACCTCATCTTGCACCTTAAGTTTTTCATTGGTAACACCATTCTTAAAATTTCTTCATCTAACTTCTTAATCTATCCAGATATTTGATAATGATCTCTATGAAAATAATTGTTCAACATTCCATATCGCATGAGATCCAAGTTTTTCCACATATTCAGGGTCTTTACTGCACCATTCTCGAGAGCTTTTATCAGTAAGAGTTTGGTGTACCAAACTAAACTTTTATTGAATTTATCTAGTTAATCACCCAAAGGTGCACTCTTGATAGTGTGACCACTCTTTTCATAACCATGCTTCCTATGTGGTTTTATAATAGAATTAGAATATGTTGCACCCAACTATCTAGGAAATACTACTACTTGAATATCATGATATGTGGTTCATAGTTACAAATAAGTTAACATGCCACGGTGGACAAATTTTCATGGATTCCACACATAATACTCCTGAGGAGGATAGTCTGGATCTTTGTCTAATAAAACTAGATGTCAATTATATCCACGTTGTTAACTCTACTACATAAATCTTATATTGTGTTATTCATCTATGGATTTTCCATATTTTGGCCTAAACTCTTATGAGAATTGAACATGGAAAAGGGGTGTCATAGGCCTTCCCTCAGTACTTGATTGTCTTTGTGTAGTGTAAATCAGTGCATTAAGGATCTAGAAAGAGTGGCCATGAAGAAAACGGACTTAGTTGGACTTAATACCTACTTAGCTTTCTGATCAATATAAAAAGGGGATATCCTTGATCAAAATACAATATTAAGTAGGTTCAATGCTAGTGTGGACAAAAGGCATGTTTAAAGTAAGTTTATATATGCTTGATGATAACTAGGAAAATTCCAACCAAGTTATAAATGTTTTGGACATCAGAGATATCTTCTTAGTTTGCAACATTAATATATTTTGGCTGTAAACATCAATTATTTTGAACATACTAGCTCAAATAGTTGACATCAACACGTAAAGAGGTGTGGACAAACCATTCTTAGTGGCCTCTTCTTTGATTCCTTTCAAAGGATATGCATCAATTTCACAGTTGGTAAACTAGCCTGTAATGGAAGGTCATGGATGCTTTAAGACTAGTTAACTACCAGAAAGTATCTTAATGGGATAATTTTTTCTTTGCATGATAATTTGAAAAACTAACTATTTTAATAGTTAAAATCACGGTAAACTAAACCAGATTTAAAATAGTACATAAACATGGATTACAAATAGAAAAGCATAACAAACTGTAAAAATTGAGTCAACTACTCCAAGAACAAGAATGACTCTATGCTTATCTGGTCCTAAAAGAGCACTGTTACATGTAGAAGCTAGGGTTGAAGATACCCAAAGATAGCTTAACCTAGCATGCAAATTTGTGAGAAGACGGTTGCATTTAGCATTGGTCTGTCATATGTACTTCAGAACCTAAAAGTAAGCAAGATTTTGGTTAGGTTCCGAGTGCCGTATTTTTCATCATTATGCTTAAAACACAACTTGATATTTGTCATCATTGTGATTGACAATGAATGAACCAGCACAAGGATCATCTTCCAAATCATAGGGGGGGTGACTGTGGCTACATGACCAAAGAGATAATATAAAAGTGGTATATATCTCATCATTTTCGTTCACATATGTACCCATCACTTCTCCTAGTTTTACGGTGAAAAGCATCCTCCAAAATATCAACGTTACTATACCTTCCTCAAAATGTTCTCTTTAACATTAACATTTCAAAGATAAAGTTTTCTTTTTAGTTGTATGCCATGTGGCCTTTCATGATCATGGTCGAGGATGGTTTCCTACGGGGGTTTCAGTTCTATGAAGTGGCTAACGTACACACATCTTGTCCTGTAACGAACTGAATGTACACGATTAATGTGTAATATACAACAACATTACAATAGACCAGCACCTCATGTTGGTCATAAACAAGATCAATGTGGAATCTATTACTTATAACATGTTCAGATCAAAATGCTTCTATTACCAAGGATTGAAAATTCATTTTTGAAATTTGTGAAATAAATAGGAAAAGGGAAGATAGTGCATTGCGGAAGATAGGAGTTCATCACCTTACATTTCTGTGATCAACACCCTACAGAATGGTCTGCCATCATTCTTGCCTTTTCCACAAAGCACTACAGCCCTAAAGTGTGCTAGCTACTCCGCGCCATGGTCAAGCCGGATATCCTCTTAGAAACTCAAGCTTTTCAGTACAACTTTTGGGAGTTGTCCATCACCACAGATTTCTATAAGCACATTATAACCAGACATTATTCTGGCACATTTTTCTCAACATCACGACTTACAAGTTAATAAAAAGAATAAATATGATTCTTTTGAAAGCTCTATCAACAATAAACCTTTTCACAATGAATAGGTGATTGGAACATTATCTTTTACATGTGTAAACTAAATAATAGACAATTTATGCAACATCATATCAAATTTTGGATACCATCAACATAATGGGTTGTTCAATATCTTACAAGTGACAATTTAGAGTGCACATGATCCATTATTTAAAATAAGATGGAAACTACAGATGGACACATCATTTGCTACTTTGATTAGTTTTTACAAGCCTTTGAAATAGAGTTATGTGCTCAGAATGGCTGAGCAAGTTTTCTATATTTTCACTAATTGACAGATAGACATTGTATATAACTATAGGATGAACTCTAGAATGATTTGTTGCCCTCTCAATTTTGTGATTCTATTGAATTATTGAAAAAAGTCCTCCCACATTTCTCTACCCTAGCCCTTTGGTTACTTGAATAGGTGGCAGTGGAGGTGATGAGAAGCATGTCTTGGTGGATCCATGGGAGGTACCTTTTTTGGGGCATGGGTTGATGATACACATGCGAGCCTCAATGGTGGATTTTAAGAAAGTAAGGTCTGACATCTGATCTTACTAAGAATCTAAATAGAGCATCCAAGGAAATAGATAAGTGGGGAAGAAACCTTGAGCAATGGTTTTTAGTGGAGGCATTCAACATACAAGTTATTATGCTTATTGTTAAGTAGCAGCAGTTCGGTTCTATGCAAGCCAGCATTAAACAACGACCAGATCTCGTAGTTGTCCATCTCCAGGTTCTACTGAACAAAAATAAATATTCATAACTCTCAGGTGAGTTGCTATTGTTTTCACCTCTCCATGCTAACTGGGGTAGAATGGAATAATAATCTTTGTTTTCCAGGGAACAATAATCTTTCTTTTCAGAATTTTGAAGATGTTGCAGAATGTCAGAATGTTAAACAAATCCAACAACTGGACATACCTACCAGACTTATTGAACAACGATTAGAAAAGTAATCATTTTTTCTTGATATTTACTCAAGGAAGTGCTCACTTGATACTTACTTGAAGTACTTTGAGGTGATACTACATCGATTTCCTATAGAATATCCAATCTTGGGATGAGTGATATAAAATAGGAATGTCATGGAAGCCTAGTTTCAGACCCATCTGTGCATGTAAACTACTAAAAGACTTGAAAAGATCCAAAGTCCCTACAAACGAGAACCACTAAAATCTAATTAATATGATTATCTTCATTTTAATGATGTTTCTTGAATATATATTGCTACTTATTAAAGGGGGAAAAATTAGGTGCAACACAATCATAGAACACTAAAATACATTTGAACATCATATACCTGTTGTGATCAACTCAGATTTGGTTCACCACCATTCTGACTCAGCCTCATTGGCAGTGGGCTTTCTAGAGCTTGAAGAGTACATTTATGTCTGAACTAAATGTTAACATGTTATTACATATGATTGAAAAGAATGACAAATGCTAAATAATAACAACCCCTCATGGGTTACATACAACTGATTTGTACTCAAAGTGATACAACCACATTCATACCATGGCATTAGCTTAACCACAATTTAACATCACTATTATTGGCCACCTCCCACAGGACCAAGTGTGAGGCCTACAAACCCACATATACATAAAATAAACCAGTGTTATACTTATACAAGATATAATTGATTTTCTCAATAAAACATCACCAAACCAGTCTAGTAAATTTGCTATATCACAACTGAGCAACACGAATATAATTTTTATCCTACTATTAGTTGTACTCAGAGCAACTTGTACTCAGAGCAACACTAGTACATTTTGTTCATAAGAAAAGGTGGAGAATGTCTAAAACAATAAATATAAACAACAACAAAATATAAATATTAACAAGTTCTTCCTTCATAGACTAATGTTCCAGCTTAACCACATGATGGAATCCAAATGGTTAATATAATTGGAGACTCCAATTCCTACAAGATAAAACAATAAAGCAGTTAGTTTCATTTCACCAATAGATATGTGTAATAGAAAACTATGATATGCAAATATATAAACTATAAAGAATACAATGGTAACAAGAAACATCATCAATTGGCGAACTGACCTCATAACTAATTTGAGGTATCATCATCTGAAATAGACAGAGAAAAGGCACAACCATCATCATCCTCACTAAAATCCAAAAGTTCCTGAAATTTTTGATTACTGATTATCCTATCTAGTATATTTTCCACATTTTCCAAACGTTTTTGGGTGGGACGCTTTCCATCTTCAACTATTTGAAGAGATTTCTCTTGAACTTTCAAAGCTTCCTCCTTGTCTTTAAATGCTTGGTCTTTTGCTTTGAGTTCATCAAGTAAGGCATTCTTTGTTTTGTATGGTCCTCTAACATCTCTTGGCTTTACACCTCCACCATAACATGATATGTATTTCTTTGTCTTTGATTCTCCATACGCTTTTTTGGCGACCTCAACGGGGCAATGGGATGGCTCTACTTGTTGGATGGTTATGATTTTTTCCTGAATCAACATTTTATGTTATTAACTAATGGACCAAAAACATTTTTTTTCTTACTTAGATGAACTTGGTATGACTCCATAGTAGCTAAGGTATCACCCTTCTTGTGGCTTTCAAAGTACATTGTTCCCAAGTCAAGTGGGTTCCCATATTTTCCTCCCTATAGTACAATAAAAAAGTTATATGCATACCTAGAGACAAAGTATAGAATAAAGAGAAAATTAAACAACCTTCTGCCATGATATTTCTCTAAGAGGCATGCTACCAGTGCGATGAAGCAACTTATTGTTCATCCCTTCTTTATTTATGGATTTTCTCTTACTCGATGCCTACATTTAATATAATGCGCATATAGATAGAAGAAAAAAAAGAAATATAAGAACAAATGATTTGAATTGATGTAAAGTTTTATAATAAAAAGGTCACCATAAACTTTTCATTGTGAAAAATTTCTTTCACAAGCCATTCCCAATCACTATCAACTTCAATTGTCATAGGTTTCTTTGATAGTTTTTGTTGCATGTCCAACCCCTTGACAGTTTGATGCATTGATGCCCTCCACTTTATCCATAATTCTTTCAAGTGTTTTAAAGTGTGAGTTTTGTGTTCCTCCATGTGGTCGTTTGAGAATTTATCCTAATACATGTTTAATTACACAAGAACTTCAATGCATCATGGATGTTTGTCAAATGATGATAACAATAAAGTGTAGAAGATATTACCATAACTGCAGCCCACATGTGATCTTTTTGTTTGTCTGTAACTTCATTCCAAGAATGCACTTTGATTGGAAAAATATTTTGATCACAAATAATCCTACCCAAATGTCTACTCCACACCTTATGATTTTTTCCAACAGGGTGACCTTGATAGAATGTGACATCTATCTTGGCACCTCCTCTTAGTCTAGCCACTTTTTTACATTTGCGACGTATGACTTCCTTTTCAGTGGCATTGGCTATATTCAGTAATAAAAAATAAAGAAGCATTACATAGTATTGTATAAGATATATAATGTGTGTAGTTATGAAACACATAGCACAACAAACACACAACTTTTTATAGTGATCCAGTTTCATATGACCTTAACACAGTGATTATGCATCATAGAAAAAATGCTTAAGTAAATAGACACTCTAATATATAGATTACAATATCAACTTTTTAATTTGTGATGATAGTCATTAGGGCATGCAATGGTGGTATGAGTCATGGTTCCTATTGGTGCCACAATTGATTTAAGCCTGATCACCCACTAGGTCATTTAATTACTACAGTTTACAAAGGAGGGCAGAGAAAAAGGGGTAGTGGCAGTGGAGGTGGCAAAGAATAGGTGGTGGAAAAAGGTAGAGGAAAATTCTAAAAAGGGTGATGAGGAGAAAACTAGTTTGTGATAGGAGTGGGAACAAGGATCTGATAAGAAATGAGGTAGATTTTTTATGAGTGATCCTTATGTTTGAATCACTATGATAACCTAATGTTAGTGGCAAACCTATATTTTTGAATCACTATGATAACCTAATGTTTGATAACAATCAAATATTATGCATTCTATGCACCTGGGCCAGCCTTAGAGGATGCCTTCATCCCTTGAAAATGAATCCTTCTATTTTCTTATGAGTTCATGTTCCTTAGGCAGATATTTAAGCATGTAGTGTTAGATATAAGAAGTGAACCCCGACCCAAATAGACCCAATTCGTACTCCTAAAAAGAATTCTAAAACCAATCCCTAAATAGACATACATCTGTCTGTGGCAAATATGGAGTTGTTGGGAGTCACTAAAAGCCTTCCAACCTATTCTCAGACTCGGTACCTAGGATGGATCAATGCTCATGATGCCTCAGGGGGCATGTGGCCCATATCCTATTAAGCCTTATCTAGAAGGTAACACTTATAAATTGCTATGAAGGCATTGGAGCTAGTAAGACAAAACCATGATCTAGGTAAAGGATATTTATGATGCAGGCATAAATAAAACAAGTTAAGGAATGTTTGACTCAAGCCCTTGAATTTGCTTATTATGAATAAAGGAAAGTGAACATACACATTGAAATATCATTGACGATATTAGTGGACATCAGTTCGGTCTCCATGTTTCATTCTGGTTCAATAGGAACTTCTTCAAGAGGTGTAGGATCAACTTCAGTTTGTGGGGAAGGAACATTTTTATTTGGAGGAGAATCATAGGCTTGTGGTGGAGAAACATTTTCAGTTGGTGGAGGAGTAATTCTTTTTAACATGGGAGCCATCCTAGATTGATACTAAATATTGCTTTGTTTGGAAGTCAAGTTGTTCAAAAAGGATAAATGATTATCACATGACTCCATGTAACCATGGCTTTTGCTACCTCCTATATGATTCAACAAGCAACTCTTAATTTGTAATCCATGATTACATCCTTTCCCAATTCCGCTCAATTGTTGTGGTGAGATGAACTTCTTAGCCTTGGACTTAGCCATTGGATCTGTCCCATTTCTGGATGTGCTTGCATCCAACTTCCTGCAAAACCATCAAGCTAGTTGTTAATATAATTGCTTGCATAAATCAATATAAATGAAATTATAATTGCATAGAATGTAAAAAGGAATAATTAAGTTGACACCATCACAAGAATGACAAGAAGAACATCATTTAATTTCAGGTTTGTCGCCATTACATGCATCACCACAAACATTGCTCGACAATACAAATTCTGATACAAATAAACATATTCACTCATAACATTGTAATGAGATATGAAACAAATAAGTTTGACTATTATAATTGTTACACGTTTAGAAGTACTTAAAGAGGAATAGTAATCTAGTTAACATTATGAAATAAGCATTGGATCATCATGTGCATCATTTGTATCATGAACTAGCTCCAACTTGTCCCTTGGATCGATCTTTGTCACAATATGCCACCCCTTATTAATCTGATCATTCACATAAAAAAACTTGAGATGCTTGAGTTGCTAATATAAATGGCTCAACAGTTTTCTAAATACACTTGCAATCAACGCACATGAATCCATACACATCAGTATGTACTCCTTTAGCAACATCAAACCAATCACATAGAAATAATACCACTCTCTTACCACCCAAATATTGTAATTCTATAATCTCAGTCAATTGTGCATAGTAATCTCTGCTAATTCCACTGCCATCATCACCAACCACAGTTACCCCACTGCATTGTGACCTTGATCTTTCATCATGATACTTAGTGTCGAACCGATAACCATTCACTATATAGCCATAGAAACATTTGACGCATTTGAGTGGACCACGTGATAATGAAAGAAAATCATATGTCTTCTTGCTTTTATCATTCTCATGTTGATCTCCAATCTAAAAAAAGACAGTTAGTAGAAAAACTAAATCAAATTAGCGTGTATACAAAACCATATTGAACAAATCAGACCAACTTACTTTCATCTTATACCATTCTATGAAATCCTCATTTAAATCCTTAATATATATTTGATCTGGATCAAATCCTTGATCTTGATAATATTCTCTAGAATAATTTGAAAATGCATGTGATGAATTTAGTAAAAAAAATATAAAATCTATCAGCAAATGGCTCAGCTACACAATTCAAGAATCACATACTCAATGAATGGCTTAACTTCCTCACAATTGTTCAAGATGTATATGTGAGCTTTCTCCCACTCAACTGCATCAAGGTCCCTTGTTGTTCCACATCCTAATCCTCTTCCCTTTGTATGAAAATATAGATAATGTTGCACATTCATTGACATAATCATCATATTTTCTATCAAGATGATTGAACCTTGTCTCTACAGGATGCAAATATCTGGACATGCATTCTTCTGCTATAAAGCCTTCTGCTATAAAGCCTTCTGCTATGGAACCCTCTAGACAACATCTGTTGCGAATATAGGACTTCAATGTGTACAAATATCTCTCTATCGGATACATCCAATGATCATGAACGGGCCCACATAACATAGCTTCATGTGATAAATGAATAGGCAAATGTAGCATCACATCAAAAAATGATGGTGGGAAAATTTGCTCTAACTTACAAAGTGTAATTGCAATTTGAGCTTCAATTTGCTTCAGATCCCCCATATCTAAACATTTGTTTCCCAAAACCTTGAAGAAACACGACAACTCAAGAAGTGGTTTGTAAACATCCTTAGGAACAAGGCCACACACTACAAGAGGGAGTATGTGGTGTAACAAAATATGATGATCATGACTCTTCAATCCTAAAATTTTGTTTTCTTTAACATTCACACACTGGGAAATGTTTGAAGAAAAACCATTTGGTACCTTTAGATCCTTCAAAAATCTTAAAAACCTACATTTTCCGTCTATAGATAATGTGAATGATGGATCAGACAACACTGTTTTCCCTCCAATTATTATTGGGTGCAACTCTTTCCTAATATTCATTGCTTGCAAATCTAGACGAGAGTTATAATTGTCCTTTGTATTATTCTTCACATTCATAAGAGTTACAAGAATACTATCACATATGTTTTTCTCAATGTGCATCACATCTAAAGTATGTCGTATCAATAGATCTTTCTAGTATGGAAGCTTAAAGAAAATCCTTTTCTTGTTCCAATTATTCCACCTGATCTTGTGAGATACCTTTTTTGAACATTTGCTAAGAACATTCCCTTCCAAACTTTGCACTTGAATGAGGACATCATCACCACTTAGTGGTGTAGAGGGTGTGCCCTTCTCGATCGTGCCATCAAATGCAGATTTATTCTTTTTCCACCGATGATCCAAAGGCAAATAATACCTATGACCCATAAAGCATTCCTTTCTACCATTAGCCATCATAATCGAATTAGTACCCTTATGGCAACATGGGCAAGCAAGTTTTCCCTTGGTACTCCATCCAGATAATATCCCATATCTAGGAAAATCATTGATGGTCCACAACACAATAGTACGAAGATTAAAATTTTGATGTGTAGTTACATCAAATGTTTGTATACCATTATTCCAAAGCTCCAATAATTCATCTATTAATGGTTGCAAATAAACATCAATACAATTACCTAGACCATCAGGACTTGGAATCAGCATGGACAAAATGAGATTTGTTTGCTTCATGCACATCCAAGGAGGCAAGCTGTACGGAATAAGAATAATGGGCCAAGTGCTATATGATGACCTAGAATTTTTGAATGGTTGAAAACCATAACTATCAAGGCCTAGTCAAACATTCATGGGCTCTACAAAAAAAGTACCATGAAGCTCATTCAACTTTTTCCATGCCAAGGAATCAGCCAGATGATGTAAATTCCCATCATCTTCTTTATCGTGACGCCACCTCATTAGTTAAGATTTTTTTGAGGACATGAAAAACTTTTGAAGGTGGGCCTTTAGTGGGATCTAACACAAGATCTTTTCTGGTACTTTCTTTCCATTTTTTTTAAATTTCTCTTCCCCATTGTGCTTGTCATACTTCCATCTTGAAGTATTGCAAATTTTGCATTTATCAAGGCCCCAGTCTTCCTTTCAGAACAACATACAATCATTCACACATGCATCTATCTTGTCATATGAGCAACCAAGATCTTTAATTGTCTTCTTTGCTTCATAATAAGAGGTAGGTAAGGTTGAATCACCTGGGAATAGTTCATCTTTCAATAATTCAAGTAGCAACGTGAAAGAATGATTACTCCATTTTCCAAGTCTCTTGAGATGAAGCAATTTTACCAAGGCAGATAATTTTGACCCCTTCGATCCCTTATAGAGAGGTTGATTGAGGTCGTCCAACAACTTAAAATACCTTTTAGCCTCAATATTAGGTTCCTCTTCATGATCATCATGGTTGGAATTTCCCATTCCACCATCATTCCTATCAAGATTATGTGAACTAGGGTGCATTTCTTCAAGAAG
Source organism: Alisma plantago-aquatica (assembly GCA_963693085.1). Classification (NCBI taxonomy): domain Eukaryota; kingdom Viridiplantae; phylum Streptophyta; class Magnoliopsida; order Alismatales; family Alismataceae; genus Alisma; species Alisma plantago-aquatica. The sequence goes on along the minus strand of OY856414.1, from coordinate 178,169,611 downwards.
ATCTAGCATCTCATCATCATCTACTTCATTATCCCCTTCATCGTTATTGACTAAAGTATCTGAATCAGACTCACTTTCATTTCCCATCTCACCATGATGATACCAAAGAGTATAACTGCTCAAAATACCATAAAGCATCAAGTGTGTTTTCACCACATCACATGGGATAAAAGAAGTATTAACACAATGAACACATGAACATCTGATCTTATTTGCGCCAACTTTTTGACATGCATAGGTAAGAAACTCTCCAACACCAATTTCATATGATGGATCATGAAGCCTATCATCAACAAGTCTGATCCATTCCTTATCCGGTGCCATTTTCTACAAAGAAGAATTCATGTTATTATTTACATTTCATATACATATAAAAAGTTATTGGTGGTGTCAAATTTTTTTAATCTTTTTGGTTACCTTTATAAAAAAATATGCACAAGTATAGCAGGTGGATCCACTCCTTCGGGCATTTATATATTCAATGTTCTAGCACTTGAGTTATGCAACACGTTACAAACCCAGGAGAAAGTCAAGATGGGGTCCACAAAGTCAGTAGTATAATCAATTTCAAAGCACAAACAAAGTAAAAAAACCAAACTTATTAACGACAATGCATGTTTCATTCTTAGAGGTTGGCCTATGGATACTTAGATTGGAGGCTAGAAGCATCTAACTTTATGTGGGCATTAACTATCAGTAGAATAAAGTACAACAAGCTGAGTTTAAACTAGGATAAGAAGAAAAAATAAATGAACCAAGTAGGGTGGGATGTAAAGGCCCATGTTTGGCCTATAAACTGGTGTAACTGTTTGTGCCCTGACTTCTAACGTAGGCCCTAGTTATTTGGAACTAGTTCAATGAAAGTTTCCAACAACTTATGTTCTTCAATGAAAGATTCCATCAGCTTATGTGTTTCATGGAAGACGATATGTAAATCACTTAGGCATAGGGTTGAGAGATCTAACACACTGGAGAGATTGTGAGTGTGTGTAACCTAAAAAATGTTGACATCTTCAGAAGTTGTTGTATGAGCTGAATCTATGGAAAGAAACAAGAAGAATGCAATCCAAGATATTTCTACCCCTAATAAACATGTTTTTTTCCTTAAAGATGATGGGCGGAAGGATATTATAGAGATGATCATTCAAAAGCATTCAAACGGACATATAAAGAACACAACAACATGTTATGGGTCATCACTCAGTAATTAACATACAACCTTCATATTTTAAATAGTAATCTAGTTATTTGGCACTAGTTCAATGAAAGGTTCCAACAGCTAATTTTAGGTTCAGATCATACCAATAAAACTAATTTCATATTTAAAATAATAAAATGAATTCAAATTTATCCTAAGTACATTAAAATGGATATTTAATTATCATATTATTGATCCTATTGAGTAGGTTATACATGTCATATAATATCAAATAAAAATTAATACCAGACTATATACATGTATTATTCAAGTTTATTAAAATGTGTAAAACATAATTGATATGTAATAGTCCACTTATTAATATTATTAGGAAAATTCTATTAAATTTTTATGTATATTCACAATACCATGCAATGGTTTAATTTTTTTCCACTGAATAATTGGGTACAACAAAAAACAAAAGACATCCCATGGAAATATGTCTTAAAATATGATTTTATTTTCTATGACAAGAAATAATGAATGTGGAGATTTAATCCTTGTGGTGTTTCTATACAACCTTTACTCCTTTTTGAGAAAAGGTTTCACACCCTTATGTTTCTACTACAACACAATGCTTAAGTCGTAAGTTTGAATTGCTTTCATATGGTAAACCAAATAGTTAGCCTAGCTGCTAAAATTTTGTAATAAAGTCATTAGGAAATTATAAACAATGTCCTAGAAATCTAACAGTCATGCTCCATAACTCTTTCTTAAATCCATCTAGTCATTTTCATATAAATGCAGCTACACAAAAGCATTGCAGATGCAGACATATGTCAAATGTGATGGATCAACAAGCCAATGGACATTGTCATAACTGACCTTTGTCCCTTAAGTTTTGAGGATTTCGATTTATCTCAATATAATTATTCTAATTTTTAGGATGGTGGACATTTTTGTGGGTTTCGCTCATGCCCTATGTGGTATGTAGTGCAAACATCTGAAACAAAATTATAAATAGATATTTCTTTCAAGGCTAATTTGATAATACATCAATGCATTTTCCTCCAGATTCCCTTCTTTGTTCGAACAAAACTACAATTCCTCATTGCTAGTATGACCATTGAAATCAAGGAAAGACATGTGGATGTTAAAGGAATGGCCCTGTTGCAACAGACTGACTCACACTTCTAGTTTGTACATCAAAAAAATGATGGTCATACATGCTCTTGATCTTTTAATATGGACTGAATATTTGTGGTATTGGTGTGTGTATTGTATGCACAATTTCTATAAGAAAGTGAGGTTTCTAAATTTATTTGCACTATATTTTGTAGCTCTCTTCTACAATGGAAGCTGCATATTAAGTCATTATTTTTTTTCTGTACAAGATCGATTTTTATTTTTTTATATTTTATAAAAAATAGAAAAATTAGTCAATGTATGTTCATGATTAATTTTTGGATGGAGTAAATGACTATACAAAAGAGGAACCAAGTGGTATAAAAGAAAAGAACACAAAATCAGATGTCTTAGTCAAAATTAGAATAACTACAAACAAGAAAACCAAATCTCAAAGCATCCAAGACCTGGATCCCTATAAAACAATCTATCTATTTTACATAACCATAAATGTCTCATTGAGTATTAATACTAAGATGAAAAAGCTTTTAGTTACAATAAACATGCATATAGTGAGATGAAAAACGAAATACACCAAATGCACACAGAAAACTGAAACACGTCTAATATTGGTAATATTACTGTTAAGATATCATATATCCTGTTGTGAAAGTGAAACTAGGAAGTTTAGATGTCTCTCAAAAGCTCTTAACAAATCAACATTGAAATTGATCACAAAAGTTGAATATTGTTACTAACATAGAGAGGGGTATATATATTTTTAAATACCACGAATAACTATATGTTCTTTGTTTATAGTAGAGTTTATATCAAAATAATAAATTCATATTGTTAATTCCTAACATAGCATAGTGTACTAAAGTGTTCAGCTTGCGTAAATAAGAGATCTGATAGTCATGGATCAGAAGACACAACCATCAATTAATTGGAAAGAACAATATGATATGCATGTATTTTTCAAACATACACGTGCAAAGCACGTGCCTGTACTAGTTATCTACAAAAAAGATTGGTCACGGATCCCAATGATAGGTGGAACGTCCATGAATTGTGTAACAGGTTAACTTTGATGTTTTTCTTACATGGACCATTGGACCTCGAATATCTTCTGTTAATATTCTGTATTTTTCACTAATGAGTTTCGTTACTCCAGTTAAGGTACGCCATGCACTAGAGAGATCAAACTTTAGTTGTATTGCCTGGTATCCTGCTCATATCGCCAAAGCATATGCAGCATAAGCAATACTAATTGAAGACTGCAGTCTTTACACCACTAAACAATTCAGGGCATACGGTAGAATCTGCCCATTCTCTGTATGAGAAAAAGTTCTGTTTCGAACGTCGGACGCACGATATGACTACAGCCCAGAAGTTTTGCATTCAATTAAAGTTTTCCAACAAGCAACTTGGACGCAAGGATAAGACTACAGCCCAGAAGCCCAAAGGTCTGTTCGAGGCTGATCAAGTCATCCTACAAACGCAGGAAATGCATTCATAACCTTGTCCTTCGCATTTCAGATCCAATCCAATATGTGATTCAAATTCATTCATTTCTCACACTACAAACCAAACACGGCCTAAGGCCCAAGTAATGTGGACAGAATGAGCCCATTCTTTAGCTCTTTCCATTATCGTATATTATAACTAAAACACTAGAGGCCTCCCTCATTTTAGCTTTCTAACAACTGGATATTACAATATCAAATGCCTCAAAACTGAACTCAATAACCAACAGGTGCATCAATGATATATTGCTAATTAGGAATACTCATATGACAAGTACAAGTTAGTAAAAAATAGTCAGGAAAAGATGGTTAATCGGAAACGCTTCTGTCAGATGTTATACGATTAGGGGCTAAGAATTAGAAACAGCAACCTGAATGCTAAAGACGGCCACAACATGCTTTTTGAGAATTACATTCTACCGTTTCTTGCAGTAGTAGCATGTCTAGAAGGTGATATATGTTTTATACTCCATTAAGTGGCAGCCGATACATGTGATCTAATAGAGATCCATTCAACCCGCACTTAGTTTGTTGAGAAGAACAGATGCGCAAAAGTGTAGCAGATAACAAGCGTGAGATAAGCACATACCAAAAAAGAACACGAAATTTGTGTGGATCGCCCAAGATGATGACTACGGATTCTACACTAGACCACTTTAGGATTTCATATGGCAGATTTCCATAAATGACCTTATATATATGCCCAAAATATAGACTCCCAACACAAGATTGACAAACGAAAAGGAAAGTCACATAAGGACTCATAATGGTAACCCGCTTTCCAAAACTTATTTCGGTCTGGGACGTTGCCCTGTAACCCCCAAACATGTGCTAACCCTGACCACTCTCGCTCGCTAATCGGTAGCATGACCTACACCTATCCTGGTGGGAAAAGATCACAGTAGGATTGGGAAACACAAACATATTAGGAATCTTGGAATATCTAACAATCTCCACCTTGCATTGCATCATCTTTAGTCTGAAGAACTTGATGTATCGTTTGCTACCACCAAGCACTCTTGAGTGGGTGCTACCGCCAGCTACCAATGTTGAGAAAATCCAAACAATGCTTGAACTTACTCCTATGAATTGCTTTGGTAAACATTTCAGTTGAATTGTCGGTTGTGCTAATATTCTTCAACTTAACCCTCTTCTCTGTCATGATGAAGTGATATCTAACATCAATGTGTTTGGTTCTATCATGATGCACTTAATCCTTTGCCAAACATATAACACTTAGATTGTCATAGAATACTATTGCTTGATCTTACTAAAGGGTGAGATTATTGATGATCCCTTTCAACCATATTCCTTCCTTGCATCTTTAGTTAGAGCCATGTATTCCACCTATGTTGTTGACAACGTGACAAACAATATTATGGTAGTCTTACAAATGAAAAAAGAACTACCAATGAATAATACACAACCTCTCATAGATATCCTCCCACATGGATTTATAGAATTATTGGAGTTTCAATATCTTATATCCAAACACTCAGAACCGCCTCAATAGATGAGGCCAACATCAGTTTTTCCTTCCAAATAGCATATGTGTTTGACTGAATGCAATTGTTCCTTACTTGGTGGGCCCATGAATCTATAGACAACATTATCATTTTGCACAATATCTCTTCAGGTGCACAACATTACATACATCAGACTCCCCACTACACCAACATATAGAATTCGAGACATGTATTGTATTTCTTCATCTATTTGAGGTGCAATGTTTGTAGAAGAAAAGGTTTTGTTGCAAATGGAGTATAAATAGATTCTACAATAGATATCCCTAAGAGTTTTACGATCTTCTAAATGTAGATCTCATGATATAGAAAAAAAAATTTGTTGTTGTGTTCCATATAGATTTCGATCCCAAAAAATTTCGTACTGCACCTATATCCTTCATATCAAACTCTACATAAAGAAACACTTCCAAATTTTGGATTTTAGACTTGTCTCAAGAATCTATGAGCATGTCATCTATGTATAAGAGTAGGTAGATGTGTGAGATGTCATTGGTTGTGTTGCAATACACACAAAGTTACATGCAAGGAGTGTAGTCATACATAATCATGAAGTTGTCAAACTATTGTACCACTGTCTAGGAGATTTCTTTAACCTATTCAATGGTTTGTTTAGTCCTCAAACGCGATCCTCCTCACCTTAAAGAAAAAATCCTTCTATATGCTTCATGTATGTTTCCTCCTCCAACTATCCATGTAGAAAGGTAGTTCTAACGTCGAGTTACTCAAGCTCTAGATTTTGATGTGGCACCATTGATATAAGCACTCAGATGGAAGTGTGTCTGACAAATGAAGAGAAGATTGTCCTATAGTCCACTCCCTCTTTTTGAATGTAACAGTTAGCAACTTATTAGACTTTGTACCTAGTATCACCAACTCTTGGTAACCAAACTGTGACGACCTCACTTTTAGGCATCCGCCAATTAAGGAAAGACCCAAAAAGTTGCGAGCCATTACCTAGAATTCCCAAGGATCCAGATTTAACCAAATAATTAATAGTAGCAAATAATTTCCATTAAATAAAATATTGTTTACAAGACACTTGTCTAAGGAGTTACATGAAATTCTATCATAAGAACAATACATATGAGAAGAAGCATCTTTCTAATCCTCCTTACAAGTTAACTTGAATGTCTTCAAGTAATTTCATCTGTCCATCACATCTTGATTACTTCATATTTAGCATGTACCTAAAATGTTGTGAAACAAAAGCACATATCAACATTAGAAATATACTATGTACATGGGGTTCATGCAAAAGTGTGCAAGTATTATAACAACATATAATCAGTCAATTACTTGCAAATAAGAACTGTCATTTTCTTCACATAATCTTTCTTTATGTGAAACTTATAGTGGCATTATAATTGAACATAATGCAAGTAAACATCCAACAATTTAATTGTTCAATCCTTGAAAATACTAGGAAAATACCGACAAACTATTTTCAGTAGTAGAACCATGTAGATTTTCGAACCATATTTTAAGCATGTCTTACAATTAATTAAGCAAGCAAATAGGAATCCAATCATTAATCTACATATATGTAAATCCTAAAGTCTCACCATCACATTAATTAGATTAAACCCTACTCCGTCCTATTCTAGGGTTTAGAGTTGTCCCACGTTTGGGATAGGGAATAACGGTATAAACAATATTTCCAACATATATTAACCATTGGGTGAACCCTAATTACTATATCCAACCTATCCTTTCATTATGATTAGTTGGATTAGTCTGATCTCATTAAAGTTATCATCTCTAACTTCAAAACCTTAATTTTTCAGATGCATTGCTATTCACATTAGAAACTCTAATTCTACATCATTATGATCATGGTGTTGGGTTTTAGGGGAGGCAGAGAAGGCAGCGGAAACAAAAATTTTCTCCTCCCCAAACCCAGAACGAGGAAATGCGTCAACATATATACAATAGGAAAGGATGGTTTGTGGAATCATACCTTGTCCCAAGGCTTGCTCGACGACAATACCTCGTGCCTTGCGCGGTCTTCACCTCTGGTCTTGGACGGTGTCTGTGCAGCTCCTGGTCGCACCGGGACTGACAGGATTGAAGGTTGTCCTCCTAGCGGCAGAAACCTCCCGCCTCTGAAGTAGTCCACACGGACCACCTGGAACTCCAATTTCCTTGTCGCACAAGGAATTGTAAGGAGTCGCATCCTCCTGTCGGCATACTAGTCACCAACACACTCTCCTGCTACCAGTCGCAACTGTAGTTGTCTTTCCCTTGCTGTGCCTCCCTTATCGGGTAGCACTTTCTCGAGCTCTCTCTCAGTTACCAAAACCAGAGAGAACGAAAACTTTGCAGAGTAATTGGTTTGCACTGAGTTGTACTTTGAGAAGCCCCCAATACCCCTATATATATAGGAGGGTCATGGGACAGGGTTCTCTATCCCGAGCAATATGGGACTAAAGCAGGAGTAGAAGAGTTTGAGATTTTTCACAAAAAAAACAACCAACTCACAACCTGAACTGATCGTTTCACAACTAAAATGGTCGGTTGGGGACCTGAGCCGGTCGGTTGACACCTCAACCGATCGGTTGGGACCCATGAGCCGATCGGTTCACTACTGAACCGGTCGGTTTGTGGTCCTGATCAATTCCCGATTGACTTTCCTTCTTTTGTTTCTAATTGGTATCGAATACCAATCCTTTTTCCCAATCAAATTGGGCAAATGAAATGAAAGGAAATACTCACCAATCCTACTTTCCCAACTTGCTCGGTTGCACCAGTTAAACTGATCGTTTCAACACTTGAAGCAATTATTTCACCCTATCAATGAGCCGATCGACTCAACACTTGAGCTGACCGGTTCACCAAGCTCACTCGATCGATTCATCACATGAGCCGATTGGTTGGGAGTGCAGATTGTGCAGAATCAGTCAATAGAGGTTTCAATCAATCTGATACTCTAATCAATCAGTCCAACACCTTGAACATTATGATATTGAGCTATCAATTAATTGAGTGTTTAATTGAACTACTAAACTCCTTTAGCAATCAATCTAAACATTATTTGTGGACAAAAATCCTCTTCTAGGTTAAATCCTATGTGTGTGACCCTATAGGTCCTTTTCACGTTGGCAGTGAAAGTCCATAACACTTATGACTTCAAAAGCAAAGAGTGGTGCCTAGTCACACATCAGTGCTACCTAAGTGAAATAGAAAGTTGGAGAACAACTTTCAATCCTACAATCCGTGAATGGTGTTACAGTGAATGTATAATTCCTTTGTCACTGATATCTCGAATGAACTCGAGGCATGGAACATTCATCCTGTCAACGTTCATTCGCTTTCTTGTTCTCAGAGTAGATTGGAAGAGATATGTATGACATCAATATCACATACTGATTCACACATGCGTGCACACGCCTATTTCAACCCTACTCATCAAGTGGCCTTGGATATCAAACTCCCTCAGGAGAGACAAATCCCATATCTATCACTCACCCCTCAAGAGCCCCATGTGTCAAAGCCACCCAATCATCACCTTCATAACAACCCATGTTTCAGGACTGCGTTTGATGATGTGAAAGTGTGCCCAACGACATGTGTTGAGTGTAGTCATTTCAGGTCAAAGAATCACACTCACCACCATCACCGTGAGTACTGACTGTGACTATCATGTCATGGTTCCATGTGTCAAATTCACGGTGGGTCTGTCCGGTACACTTGCTCTCTAACAAGTACCTATGTGTTTGGTTTGATATCTCTGTATCATGACTAATGAGATTCTGTCATCAACCAACACCACAATCTAGTCTTGTGTGTCATTACTGTCTATCTACCTTCCACAATGACATCTGACTAGCGACATAACAACAATGTACAAACTCTTAGCATCCGTATGATCTCATCGTCCAGGTCCTCAACCGGAAAACATACATCATTGAGTACTGTCATTCTTTAGACGTTCAATATGTTCTATCACTATCTCATATGACTGAACCAGAAAGAATTGGAAGCTTGCCTTTGATGTTTATCAAATCAATCTTAATGTATCCCACCAATCATGCATCCCATGATTGGCTCTCAGGGCATACATACCAACACATGGGCATGTCAAATTACCAATACATTCCATATTATCATTAATTATTTCAATGAAAAATATTTAACAAGATTACAACCTATTAATCAAAACTAGGTTTGTTATGCTTTAAACACCACTTTAACACATATTACTATTTATTCACCTTAGAAACCCAAATTTTAGCAACATGAACTTTTAACAAAAATATGTCCAAGATAATCTTTTTATCTAAACATGTTAAGCTTTATCCATTAATGTCATTTAAACAAGTGATGGCCACTAAAAACATGAAACTAGGGTTTCTATGCATATTTTACATTAAAGATTGCATCTTTCTGTACTTTTAGAAAAGGAAGTGTAATGAGATATCACTGATATTTTATTTGCATTCCACAAATTCTCTTTGTAAATTTGGTATATAACTTAAGTATCATCAAATCTGCGATGTAATTACTAGAATATTTGGAAGATTCACTTACTAGGGTCAATGAGAAGTCAGTCATTATATGCTTGTTTCCTTTATAGCTGGGCCATCTTAGTTTTTTGGAAAAAGACATGTTCCCCCTTTCACCTTACACATGCATGTATGGGAAGATTAGTAATTAGACCACTGACTCTTCTTTCCTCATGATGCATCTCATTTGCGTCCCTGGAACCATGTCGCATTGTTGCCTACCTTGACCCCTGTGACCCAAGGGGAATGAGATGGTTGGGGACCCTCGCCACCCTCATCAGGCATGTCCTATCTGAGCAATTTTTGCAGTGGTCAGAAGCCATAGGTTTGCCTTCCCTCGGGCCTGGTCGGGCGTCGTGAAGACTGTGCTGGAGAAACAAAGCAGGGGTAGTGGTTCAAAGTAGTGTAGGTGGGATCATGGTGTAGTCGAGGCTAGAGGAGATATGCTCCATCCTCATGCTTGGATAGAGTCCAAAGCCTTGATCCCACTGAAGGAATCAATGGTAGGGCAAGGGAGTGTAGTTGGGGAAAGCAGCACAGCCAGGCTGTCTCATGGCTATGGAGCCTAAGGACTTCGCTATAGTTGGAGGATGAGGGATCATGTGATCTGTTGTACAAGTTCTAGATTAAACCCTAGAGGCTCAAAGGAGGATGATAATGGATATATAAGGGGTGAATAAAACCAACAAGAAGGATGTAGACACACCTCCACCCTTCTATTAAACTCCCAACAACCTTCTTTCGGTAACTAGCATCTTCGGGGCTATTATCCCATAAAGGCTTGCCAATTTCCCCTTCCCCTTTCCCTTGTCATATTAGAAAAGTTAATCTATGTATTTAGTATGGAGAGGGTCATCATGATGTCCATGGAAACAACCAGACACTCCTATCTTTCTCTCTCTTTCTTGTGGCTACCACCAAGACTTATGCATGGTTGTTAAGTCAAATATTCAATATATTTCCAATATGCAGACACACATGTCCATAATTGTTACTTTAGAAATCCATAAAAGAAATAATATCACTATATGACACATATTGAATACTTGATTCTTAAATATTTGGAAACTCTTCATGATTTGAGATATAGATCATTCTTAGTCTCCCTTAACTCAATTATTCCTATGTCTAGGAAACTCACTAATATCCTTTCCCAAGTCATATCAATTGAGATCTCATGGGATATCTTTCCCATACAAAACTTACTCCTTTCAAACATTATTTATGACAATACCATTATCTCATGAAATATCCTTTTCCTCCCAAAATTCAGAATTGTCATCCTTTTCCCCATATTTTCAAGAATACCAAAGGTTAGATCAAAATAATACTAATTGATGTCCCAAGACATGTGTTGAAATGTCTAGATAATTACTCGCTTCATTATCTAAACACCACATAACTCATTTTCTTTTGGAAACTTGCACATCATCTCATATTTCTATTCTCCAATAATCCATAAAGTCATTAATATTTTATTTGCACACAAAATCACTTATTCTTTTGTCTGGTGTCCCTAGGACATATTTGAAAAGCAAATAATCTCATAAGTAACATTATCATTCTATCAATAACATCATTGGAGAAATTACTTATCAATTCATGGCTTATATTTATATAATTCAGTTTTACCAAAATTGAGGATATAACATCCACCCTTTCTTAAAATTAATTTTGTCCCAAAATTTCAACCTAGTAAGGTTCATGTGAAAGATATCCCATCCCAATTTCAAACCTTAGTGCTAACAACCCTTCTTAGACATCTTTACCATCTTTTATTAATAAGCAAATACCTCACATTATGACCTGAATTCGATTCAAGGTATACCCACATTCCTAGTATTTACATGATATCATCCATTGGTGATTACATTTTTCATTTGTGATTTTCAATTTCACTTGGTTACTAGATTTTCCCTAGGGTTCTGACCTATATTAATTTTCTTTCCCATTAAGGCATGGAACACCTCAAACCCTAGATCATCTCATTTAGTTCAACTTAAGGTATTCAATCTCATATGTCAATCTTAAGCATAATATGTGTCTACCCAATATCTCACCCTCATAATGAGATGAAATAAGAGTTTGAATGAAACCCATAAACAAAGTTCATTCCATTCCAAGAGAATAGATGGTGTACCAACACATTATCTCAAAATTTAACATTTTAGGTTGAAACATTCTCAACATGACTTTAAACAATACATACTTTTTAATTCTCAATATTCTTACATTTCATGAGGTCAATTTCCATTCTCACTCCTGAATTTCTGCACAAATTTCTTTAAAGATTTCATTATTAAATGAATTCTTGTATCTTTTATATGTACACCTCATCTATCATTAGCCTTAGTCATTTCCTCAAGGTGTCTAGAGGTACACGTACTTTTGGAGTGACCTCATTCTTATGCATGTTGGGAGTGCCTATCACACTCACCCTTTGGGCCACATGAACTGATGAAGGTGGCCTATATCCTGAGTCATGGGCCTCGAGAAAACATAGTTGTTACCTCCCGACCCTATGGTCTTATGCATTCAAGGCACAATCACCTCCTAATCTCATCAGTCTTATGTACCTTTAATACTCCCTACTTGACCTTATATTGAGTTAGGTATCTACCCTACCTAAGGGTTTCCTTAAGATGTCACACATTTACAAATTTTGAGAACATTATTCTCTCATGTAATTTTTAACCTAGATTTCCTTTATCTCTATCTTGGGTACACATTATCCATTTTATGTCCCAACATTGGACTCGAGCCACCTTCCCTAATTGGGGCTTGGTGCCATCCTGGTCTTGCCAATATGGGCTTGACCACCTGATGACCTTCCCTATCTAGGGCTTGGTCATAATCATCTTTACAGTAGACTTGGGCCACCTTCCTATCTGGGGCTCGGTGACATACATGTGGCAACACATCCCATTATCACACAGATAACGAGGTGTTACATGAAAACGTGCGGAAATCACCATAACCACAAATTATGAAAACACGGGTTAATTAAAACTGATTGCGGAAAACTAATAAACTGTGAAACTATTACTTTCCAGTCCTCATCCTGCACAGAAATATGTCAGATATATACATACGCGAGATCTGATACATGTCTACAGCTTACAGAAACAGCTGTCCATCCATCTCATGAGTTCACCACCTGTTCATATACATAAAGGCCCACATCCGGCCAACAACAGGATATACAAACATCATTGATCGATCATCGTGAAACAACGTCAAAACACTGCCAAGGACCTGAGAGTACATGGATGACTCTAGACTCTACTACAAAACATCTAAAATAGTAGCATATCCAACGCTTGCCTTCTACTGCTCCTCAACCTGCTCGGCCGCAACACCACGACCATGACCATGTCTACCTCAACCACTTAGAAAGGGGTTAAACCAGCGGAGTGAGACAATTGAACAATTGTCCCAGCGGGAAACATAACTCCCCACCGCAACTACAGAACCTCAGCAAGATAGACTATAACAGCAAATATCTAATAACAGGTATAACAAGAGCAGTCTATATAAAACAGATTATTCTTATCGACAAGCTTACCCGCTATACAAAAGCATATAACCAGATATATCTCGAGGAATATGATTAGCAAGATCAGATGTATCCCTATGTAACATGATTATCAAAACAAGATATAATGTCACATAACCTGCTTATCAAGATCAGACATATTATCACATAACCTGCAAGATATAACAAAGATATTATACAAACAAGGCCTCAACGAATGTTTCGTGTTAATCCTAAGGAATAAGTACTAAACGACTGTATTACGTATTATTATGCCCTGAGGATTTGAATCATACCATTCAAATCCAACCTCTGGCTACGAAGCCTAAAGTCGGTGCCATACAAGGTCAATGGAAGAGCCAGACTCCATGACCTCCCACCTCATGGTCAGTACATGAGTACAATACAAGCAGGACCGCAGTCACATGCTGAAGTGGTCTAAGCCACAGGGTCAGCTCCACAAGCTACCCTCACTCTAGCCCGCCTTGGTATAGGTCTCGGCGCTAGTAAAACTGAGCCACGGGCCTGTTCACCGTGCTCTGAGCCATGAACGCATTCATGCTCCACACATCACATATCCTGAGCCATGGGCCTGTTCACCATGCTCTTTATACATATCTGAGTCTGTAAATGAAGTTACACTCTTACCTCCTCATTTTCAGACTAGGAGCAACCTACACATATTCAGCAATATGCGCTTCCAGGTTAACCCGTAGGAGAACCTGTTTCACCATCACCAAGTCCTGACGATGATGGATCTATGGCCAGGGAAAACTACATGATATATTTCACTGTGATTAATTAGTATCTTTTAGATGGATTGCAAGATTCAACCAAGTTGTATAACATGCAAGATGTAACGGAACGTAAACAACATTATATTATAATTTAATCACATCAACCTGATCCATCTCAAGGATCCAACTTCACATGTTACCACTTGGCCTCTTGTCAACCATCCAGATCCATCTCAAGGATCATCACATACCATGGGATCTCAATCCCTCATCATGTACTGTCAATGCCACTCAAGGTTCACATCATCATCATGGAACTTAACACATTATACATATCATCTCATTAACCAGAGTAATTATCAAGTGATGTTACTCATCACATGTGTCCCATAGCCCTTTCAAGGCTAATCATCACCTGCATGGTTAGAGTACACAATAACCATAGTTTCAATTTAAGAAATATGCTCACTATCATGAACTATCATTCAGGATAATCTACTTATCATTGTTACACTATTTGATGATCAAGTGTATTAAGCACATCATTATCAGACCATATACATGCTTACCCTTATCTCAAGATTATACAAACAACCAAGGTATTCACTTTATATATAGAGCATGTTGAGTATACAGAGTGAACACTATCGTTACCACTATTGGAATGGTCACCATCCATTATCATCACCATTACCTTTTTCATTAAGAAACCATTAATGCTACTGCTATTTATCATTGCTATTAACAAATGAGCATAAGACTTCCATCATGCATGTCACTACTACTCTTGTTACCATCAGTACTATTATCAGCATCATCATCTACTATTATCTTCATTGCTATGTCATTTAAGCAACTATTAATGTAACTGTCTCTTAGCATCATTATTACCAACATTAGCATTATTATTGCTTCCACTACTAGCAAGGCAAACATCATTGCTATCCTTTACATTGCTATTACCATTAACACTATTATCATGATTATCATGTCATTGACATTGTCATAGTTATTATTACTAATCAAGGCAACACTGTCGTTATTCGTTTATGCATGAGCATCCACTTCCATTACACTTGTGACCATCACTATAGGTCCACAAAACCCTCACTAAAACCTCACAACCCTCACCAAAGAAAGCCCACACGACTAGGGCATGGGAAGGTAGCAACGCTGCGTTGCACCCAGCGCCCAGCCCGACACAACGTCACAAAGGAAGAGTGGCACGCGTCAGGGGTATCGCGCGACACACCCCATCGGGAAACGCCCGTCACAACCACTCCTGACGCCCGATATCCTAGGCTAACAACCAGCTCCTAACGTCTAGGAAAGAGAAGGAAAGAAAGAAGGAAGGAGAGAGGGAAACACTCCTGAAAACATGCCACATCTATCCAGGCCTAACGGCTGACACTCACCCCAAACCAAAGGCATGACGCCCGTCACATCCCACTCTTATTGCGCGTCACAACTAGAGGGATAACGCCCGTCAGGGCTATCGGCCAACACCATCTTTGCATGTCGTGCAACCCAAACCAACCCATCAACTAGGCCCTGTCGTCCACCACAAGGACTAACATAACACTAAGGCCTATCGTCCATGCCAAAAGGATAACGTTCAACCTAACCATATCGGCCAACATAACCCTTAGCTCACTCTATCGCCCAACACATGGGTAGGGTATCGGCCAACCCAAGAACATAACATATCGTCCATGACAAGGTACCCTATCGTCCATCAAAGAGGATGCCATATCGTCCAACTCAAAGGCAAAGGTGGCATGTCGTCCAACTCAAAGGATATCATCCAACACACCCAACAAAGAGGGGATATCACCCAACCCTAGGTCACCATCAACCTACAACTCAAAGGAGAACAACCCTAGATCTCAAGGTACACTAGAAACCCTAAACCTTAAAGGGATATCGGCCACCAAAGGAAACTCAAGCAAGATACAAAACTAAGCTACTAAGCTAACTACTATCATGTAACAAGGTTATTGCTAGAGGTAAAGGAGTTAGGGTTAGAAATTATGCAACCCACCTTAAGCTCCAAGCTCCAAGGAAGAAGGAACACTCCAAGGTCCAAAGCTATCGTCCACCAAGATCCTCTAAGAAGGTGTATCCGCCACCACTTCAACTCCAAGGGAGTGTATCGGCCAACACAAGCAAGATGGAGAAGGATATGGTGCACTCAAGGTGGAGGAGAGACCAAACGATCAAAGGAGACTAAGGCAAGGAGAAGAGCTACCTATATAGGAAGAAGGGGAGGAGAAACTAAGGTACAACCATGCCATGTGTCGTCCACCCAAGGGACACTTGTCCTAGGGTTCAAGCCAACACTCTAGCAAGGCATGGGACACTTGTCCAAGATAGGCACCAAGTGTCCACCAACCAAGACCAAGCAACATGGGCGACACAACCAAGCTCCTGGGCGACACACCACTATGTTGGACAACACAAGACCACCTTGGACGACACACACTCACCCTAGGTCGACACAAACTCACCTTGGATGACACAAGGCAAGCTTTGGCCGACACAAGGCTCAACCAAGCCCAAACAAGGCACCTCAAGGCCCAAACAAGCTCAACTCAGGCCCAAAGAACTCAAACAACAAGCCCAAGCCTTCCTCTCAACCCTAGAGGTAGCAAAGAGAGGGAAGCATCTCGCAAGATGGAAAACTTGCACACAAAACCCTAAACTTAGTTTATTTGCAAGTAGCCCCTCAAGCTCTCAACAAAGCACAACTAAACCCTAATCACCACTTAGAGGTGATTAGCAAGCATCAAACCACCAAGATCAAGCAAAACAAACAGGGTAAACCCTAAATGCAGGTCAGGGTTCTTACAATACCGGTGTTCCCAATCTGGGGCTTGATCACATCATGACCTTACCTATCTGGAGCTTGGTCATCAACATTGTGAATTCAAGCCACCTTCCATATCTGGGGCTTGGTTCGATACTAATCTTCCCAATCTTGGGCTTGACAACTTGTGTCCCTCAGAGATGGAATACTTGGGTTTATAGAATGTATGTGCTTTCATATGTATATCCTTAATCTTTGACACTTTAGGTGACATACAAGGACACCTCAATTCTTAAACTGATTGGCCAACTTACCCTTCTAGGGAAGGTCCTAACGTAGGGTGTCTTCTTGACTCACAATAAGAGGTTAGCTCTCTAGCCACTACCTAATCCCATGAGTTTAGGGTTTTGCCTCCCCCATAGGTCCTTTTCCCACTCTTGAGTTGACCCACCCCAGGTTGGGATACCAACCCTAAAAGTTCATATTTTCATTTTTATATAACCATTGGTTTATTAAACTCTTTACATGAATGCCTTGCTCTACATACACACATGCATTGGAGACTAGGTCACCTTACTCATTCAGATTTTCCTTTTATTCTTTTTCGCCTTAATTAGGGTTCATATAGGTAGGGTTATTGTATCATCCACAATAATTCCATTTTCTAGTATCAGGGTTTTAGATTAGGGTGAGAAACTACACCATCCATCTTAGGGTTTCTATTTCCCTTGACCCACTAGATTTTTCCCAAACCAACACTAGTTCCATCTAGGGTTAATCTCATAAGGGAAAAATCCATATGACAATTTTATTTTCTTTATCATTATTTCTACATTACATGTACATTATCAATTCCACATTACATGTACATTATCATTTCCACATTACATGTACATTATTATTTTCACATTACATGTACATTATCATTTTCTAGATTACATGTAAATTAATTGGCATAGTGTGCTATAATCCTACTTCTTCTTGAAAACCCTAACTTGATATTAGGAGGGAAGTTTCTTTTAGTATTTATTAAGAAATGAGGATGAGAAGTGGATGAATCAAGAGGAGAAGAAAACCTAAAGCTATTTTACTTTGGGAAAAATCTTACGACTTTGTCCAGGTAGGATGCAAGGGCCTGGAGTCCTCGTAAGATGACTAGCAGTGTGGAGGAAAGTTTTGCTAGTCCACGAGTCATGGTCCCATCTAGACACCATCGTCTTTAGAAAGTTCCCTAATAATTCCCTCGTATTTCTACAGAATACTTGAAATTATAAACTATTAGATATTATTTAAAAAATCTGAGGCTCTAATATCAAATGTAACAACCTCACTTTTAGGCCTCTCCAAATTAAGGGAAAATCCCAAGTTAAGAGCCATTACCTAAAATTCCCAAGGGTCCAGATTTGACCAAATAATGAATAATAGCAAATAATGTCAACTAAATCAAACATTACTTACAAGAGGCTCCTCTAAGGAGTTACATGAATTTCTGTCATTAGAACTATACATATGAGAAGAAGCATCTATTTAATCCTCCTTACTAGTTAACTTTAATGTATTCAAGTAATTTCATATGTCCATCACATCTTGATTACTTCATATATAACATGTAAGTAAAATGTTGTGAAATAAAAGAATGGGTCAACATATTGAAATATACTATGTACGTGGGGTGCATGCAAAAGTGTGCAAGTATTATAACAACATATAATCGATCATTTACTTGCAATTAAGAATTGTCATTTTCTTTGCATAATCTTTCTTTACGTGATACTCATAGTGGAATTATAATTGAACAAAATGTAATTAAACATCCAACAATTTAATTGTTAATCCTCAAGAAACACTTAAAAAACACTGGCAAACTATTGCAGTTTGTCATAATTGTAACCACATACCTTTTGGAGAACCATGCCAATTATCAAATCATACTTTAAGCATGACAACCAATCAAGCAAGCAAAGAGGAATCCAATCATTTTATTTACATTTGTGTAAATCCTGAAGTGCCACCATACATTAGTTAGATTAAACCCTACTCAGTCCTATT
This sequence comes from Alisma plantago-aquatica, assembly GCA_963693085.1. Lineage (NCBI taxonomy): Eukaryota > Viridiplantae > Streptophyta > Magnoliopsida > Alismatales > Alismataceae > Alisma > Alisma plantago-aquatica. Next base: position 178,150,667 of record OY856414.1, on the reverse strand, counting down.
CTAGGGTTTAGAGTTGTCCTATGTTTAGGATACAAAATAAGGGTATAAATCTGTCACGGAACCGTTCTTACCCCAATCCCAATATCACTACCTAGACAGTGATAAAGGGATTGAAGCGCCCGTCCCTGAGTGGCCCCGTAGGATCTAACACACTGGCATATACAATAAGAAATAAATAACTCAAAAACTGGATAATAGAAAACAAACTAACCCAATATGGAGATATGTCCAATTTGTCTTTGTCATCAGAGTATATGAGTGCGGAAGCGATCTTATTCAATATTCCATTTGTATTGCCTAAAATCAAGAAAATCAAGACACAATCATGCAATTGCACGGTACGCTATCAAAATCAAGAAAAACAGTTTATAAGAAAAATATGTATACTTGGCAGGACTTATATTTCAAAGAATACTAATCAATTTGCAAATCCAACATTTATTCGACAAGTTTTTCAAGCAATTCAAATTTATTACGAGTTCCCATTATGATGTAATTCAAGAAGCATGCTTATATAGTTTGTGTGACTCTATTACCCCAACGCAATGGGGAAGGTCATTAGGCCCCTTTTCACCATAGGAACATAGGAAGCCAAAGTACAAGTCCCACTTCCAAATGAGGGGATTGTTGTACTCAATATCCACATTATCAACATTATCAATATCATCATCATTATCAACATCAATATACGGGCAGTCATAATGGGCATTCAATTTATGTTTTCATGTTTTTCAAAATATAATATAGAAAAACAGAAACTAATCATAGGGAACAATAGCTCATCCAAGTAAATAGCCAAGCATACGGTCAAGAGATACATAAAAGTATCTTCAATACAATCAAGGAGGAGTTATATAAATAGCGTACCTTTCACCGAGATTTCGAGTATAATCAATATCCGATCAATAGGTCAACCCTTCGAGTCAGATCCTAAATCATCAAGATTGGATCAAGGGTCAAGATCATGATGTTTAGAATATCAGTTGTTTAGTATTCAAGATTAGGGTTACATTTTCCTTGGTTAACCTTAGGGTAAGGTGATCCACTTATGACCCATAATATTTCAATATGTCTAACTGTATTCAAGTGTCAAGAATATTTCGAGTGTGGATGACCTACTTAGGTTTTCCAGGATCATATATGTAAACCCTAATTTATGATCATTATCATCATCAAATTTTTAGATCATCATCATGTTCTAACATCATTTGTATTCAAGATCATATTGATGGGTCAAAAATATAACAATTATTTTGCAAAATCAAGATTACTCATCCTCAAGATTATTATCAAGATTGAATCAAGTAAATAGATCTAGATTCACTAATGATTCATTTTCAAGAATAGATGATTCAAAAAGATCATATCTAGGTTACAAAATATCATCAGAGTCCAAAAATAGGGTTTTCAAGGATTAAAAGTCATTATTGAGCCATATGACAAATTAAATGATCAAGAGTGTATGATCTAGGGTTATCAGTGAGCATCGTTTATAATCAGGCTTCAAAACTATTTTTAATGGATTCACTGGATTTTTCTGATCAAAATGGACTACTTATTCATCATTTTTGGAGTTCGGATGCATTTTCTATTATTAAAACAAGATCTAACTATTTCTTGCAATTTTGAGTAGAGAGGGATACAAATACCTTATTTGCGAAAACAGTCAGATCGTTGGATGCACAAGACATGGCTCCGATCTAGCCACCTATCCCTTGCGACTTGCTAGCTTGGAGGGATGGTCCAATCTTGGTTCGGGCGGTTCAAACTTCTATTTTGGCCGGTCAAAACTGTTCTAGCTGGGCCCTTGAACCGGCTCTAGCATCTCCTGGACCGATGGTTCGGGGAGCCTTTCCCCTTGCTTTCACAGGTCTCACGCGAGCCACACAGGCAAGCGGAGGTGCTCGCCGGAGTGGTGAAGGTCTGAGAGAAGAAGAGGGCAAGGGAGGAGGCCGAGGTGCCGGCCGAGCTTTCCTCATCCCCGCGAACTGGACGAGCATAATAGATGGAGGCCCGACGCTACGAGCAGGAGACGCCCAATCTGCGCTTGCGGCGGCGCTGTTTGCAGTAGCAGGGGAAACAGAGAGAGAGAGAGCACGCGACGGGAAGAAAAGGTGCCTCTCAGGTTCGTAGGGGCGGGCCGAAGGCAAAAGGGGGGTTTATATAGTGTTTTACTGCTAGGGTTAGGGCTACTAGAGGGGAGGCGCACCCCATGGGTTGGCTTTCTTGCTTGACCCCTAAGCAGCGATTCCACCCTACCAGGCCGCGCGGAAGGTTCGAGAATGGCTGGTGAATTCAATGGTCGAACTACTGGGCACAATCGGTGCGAGCTGCTCGATCGGGGTCGGGCCATGGCGCCGGCTGGTCCACCGTGGACCGCCGAACCAGGCGCAAGGTAGGGGATGACCCCAGCGCCGTTGGATTAAGATCCAAGGCTGCTGGGTCACCCACCTTGCCCAGCAGTGCCCAAAGTAGCTGATGGGCCGGGCCCAACAAGAAAAAGGGAGAAAAAGGTGGAAAAAGGCAAGGAAAACTAGGTGAAGGTGAAATTCTTAGAAAAATCGTATAAAATCATAGGAATGTCCAAATGACCTCAAATTTGGACCAAAGCTTCAAAAATATGTGGAGAAAATTTAGAAAAAGTTCTATAATCAAATTGTGAAGTTTGATGGGTCAAATTGATTTCTTTGGACAAAGTGATGAAATAATCAAATTTAAGGTGTTATAATGTGTATAAAGTTCACATTGGTCACCATATTTTGTATTTGAGTCTCAACTTTGCTTATGTAGATAAGAAAATTAATTTAGGACCATTAATGGATATAATGAGGTCAGAAGAGTAATTATTTTATTATAATGCTAAAATCCACTTTGTCACAAAATCCTATTTTTGTCATATATTAACCATTAGGTGAAGCCCTAATTACTATATCCAACATATCCTTTCTTAATAGTTACTTGGATTATTCTGAGATCATTAAAGTCATCATCTTTGCTTTCAAAACCACAATTCTTCATATGCATGGCTATTCACATTAGAAACTCCAATTCTACATCATTGCAATCATGGGCATGTTAAATTACCATTACATTCCATATTATCAATAGTATTTCAAAGAAACATACTTAACATGACTAACAACCTACTAATCAAAACTAGGGTTGTTATGCTTTAAGTACCACTTTAACACATATTACTAATTATCCACCTTAGAAATCCTAATTTTAGAAACATATGAACTTTTAGCCAAAAATAGGTCCAAGATTCTCTTTTTCCTCTAAAAAGGTTATGCTTTTATCCATTAATATCATTCAGATAAGTGATGACCATTAAACCATGAAACTAGGGTTTCTATGCATATTTTACATTAAAGATTATGTCTTTATGTACTTTTAGAAAATGAAGAATAATTAGATGTCACTGGTATTTTATATTCACTTCTCTTGTTCTCCTGATAAATGTGGTATTTAACTTCAATATCATCAAATATACCATCTAATTACTAGAATATTTGCAAGATTCACTTACTAGGGCCAATGGGAGGCTGTCATGTCAACCATTATATGCTTGTTTCCTTTGCAGCTGGTCTGACTTGGTTTTTAGGAAAATGGCCCATTCTCCCTTGCACCTTACACATTCATGTATGGGCACATTAGTCATTAGAACATCATGCTCCTCTTTCTTGATGATGCATCCCGCTCGCATCCCTAGAACCCAAGTCATATCAATTGCGATCTAATGGGATATCTATTGGAGCAAAAGGGCTTTATAGGGGGGTGAATAGAGCTAAAAAACACTTAAAACAAATTAATTAGACCTTAAAATTACTTAAAAAATTAGGATAGCAAATATGGAATTTGATGTGCAACTAAACATATGTAGCAATGATAAGAGAGATTGAAAGAGATCAAGAACATGCTATTTAGAGTGGTTCCAAACTCCATACTAGGGGAGTGTACATCCACTACCTAGAGAGCTGAATCCCTAGGATTTTTCAACCATTGCATACTTATATTCCATTATTAGATATACACTAAGACCTTCCTAGTATGGAGTCTTCCACCTTGAAGGAATTACCTACTCTCCTCAAGGATCTTCAACCTTCACCTTCTCCTTCACCATGGAGAAGCATTCACCAACATTTCTCTTGAGAAGGGGATCAGGAAAGAGAATATTTGAGAGATTTATACGAGTACAATGGAGTATCTCACTCACACATAGCCTATCACACTCATAAAAACATTTTTATTAACAAGTAAGAGAGAGAAATGGGATCTATGCAGACCAAATCACTTTACTATGGCTAGGAACAAGGTAGGAAAACTTGTGATGAAGCCTAATGGTCTCTATTCATAGTTGGGAGTGTCCACTAGCCATTAGAAGCACATGGGAATGAATTCTAGTCATTTGGGGTGTTACAATGGATACATTTTTGATGTTTGCAAGACTCCAATGACTAGAAATAATTTTTCTACGCATTCCATATAGTGCAGTCAGTCAAGTTTCCATAAAGATAACTCTATCGATAACACGATGGGACAAACTAATTTTGAGTTGTCATCTGAGTTTATCTTGGATGAAACTTGACCGATGACTTCAAATTGCTTTGTCTGTGCAGGGTATCCGTTCAGTTGTCATCAGGACAAATTCGGCTGAACGTGGCAAATTCAAAAACCCATCCTAGATGTCACTCAAGTTTCTAAGAGTGAAACTCATAAAGACTGCATCTGATGTATTTTGAAAATTATCATTGAACACTACTACAGAACAGGCCTTTGGCGTCGATTTTTTATTCCCATTAGCAACGGTTCTAAAGCGACACCTATGTGGGTGCCGCTAAAGGTCGAACTCTTCGGCGTTAGTTTTATAACCGATGCCAAAAGGCTTCGCACCACCCAAAACGTGCCAGTAGGGCACCGATAGGCATCATCCATTTATAGTAGGCCAACACCAAAAGGCTTCGTGCCACAAAAAGAGCACCATCTAGGACACTATCTGTGTCAGTTTGCAACTAAAACACCGACGCCATATTCCCAGACGCCACGGCCGTGCTTCCCTGCACGACCGTGTTTAGTACTATAGGCATTGGTTTTATACTAATAAGCGATGCTATTTCCCACCATGTTCGTGCTTTCCTGTACGGTCGGGTTGTTTGTCACATTAGGCGGTAGATTTTATCCAATAACCGACGCTGTAAGCCTTTGATGACAATTTTCTATCAATAACCGACGCCTATGCTTTAATTTTTTTTTCTTATCAATTTGCAGGCCTGTTGTGGCTGGTCAATAGGATGAGAACATGCAGTTTAGTTTTGAACTTCAGGTTTACGACATCCATTGATATCGGCCAAAAACAGGCCACAAACCTGCAAAATCAGAAAATATACTTTTCACACAAGTAGATACATTCAGACATCAATTCAATTCTCACATTCCCACATGTAGAAACATTGAAATACATTTAGAAACATTCAAACATGTATAAACATTCAGAAATATTCATTTACAAAATATCATTCAACATCTCTATCAGCATCCCAATTATATTTTACAGTCCCCACTGCTTGTATGGCTCTTTCCCATTCTTCTCTTACTTCATTTAATACTTCCATCGTATATAGAGAATGTACATCTTTTAAGTGTTTACCTATAGAGTGGTCAGTTTAAACACCTGCAAAGAGAATGATGTATATATATAAGTAATAATATAAAAATAAGATTGATATATTTCATACTAACTAATGAGAATAATACATCATTTATGGTATCGATGTCCAATGCGGCATATTGGATAATCATCTACATAAATCACATCACATAGTATGTGCATGACCAACTGTTGCCTTGTGTAGTGCACTATTAATTGAAACATACAAAATATTAAAAAATACAACTAAGCACAATTCACATAAATAATATATACATTGGAGTCGGGAACTTACTTTCACATTCTCCCAAATTATTGGTTGGTTCTTTTTCCTGGGGACCTTTCCTCCATCCATTTTTAATGCATTTAAACCCCTACATGTTAATGTAAGACAGTAAATTGCATAATTAAATAGTAATGTAATAACATATGTTAACAGATATAAAAATGAAACATTTCTCACCAAAATAATGGCATTCTCATTACGTGTCCAATTTTAGTATTCAATGTACTCCCCGCATGATCTAGATAATAAACAGTGAACGTCCCAGGGAGAATAACTAGTAACTCCCAATGCCTACCGCTAGAGGTAAAAAGTTAAAAATGAATAACTCAAAATCCACAATAAAAATGTAATTTTCTTAAGTCCAAATTATAAGTAAAGTAAACTTACTTGACATTGAATGGAGCTATTGTTATCGTCTTCTTTTGCTGACTGAAAATTGTAAAAGCATCTATATAGTATTGTTGAACACTATCAGAGTCTTTAGCTACCATACTAATCAATGATGGAATCAAAAATCCCACATGGTCAAATGCAAATTGTTTACATTGATTTTCAACTAAGTAGCTGCAAAACATGTATTACATATGCATTAATATATAAGAAACCAGATCACCAGATCTTACACAAGGTATATGGATGTATAAACAAGATCTCACCTTATCCATGTCTCTATCATTGATGTATTCAACCAATCATATATAAACAACTCAATAATAACTTGTATAAATAAAGAGCTTTTGTATGGTTGACCTACATAATTCATTTCTAAAGAAATAATTATTGGGCAATGTATATTATGTGCCCGTAGCCAACATGCCATTCCCCTACAAGCAGGACCTAACGGGTATTTTAGGTCAGTTGAAACCCAACTTGGTAATGCAGGAAGTGGAGGTGGAGGCCTATATGCTCCGGGTGTCTTCTTTTTAACCTATATATATAATTTCAGACCAATTGACCTCATATATACACATTAACAATCTAAAGTAATGTAAATTTATATTACAATTTTAGTAGTGTAGACGACATCTGCTTGGTGCCACAATATCACCCCACCTTCTACCTCGGAAAGTGTATCAATATCTGGGTGGGCATATGGCAATGTAGCTTCCCTCCATTTAGGGAATACACGTATCGGGCTCACACGAATGTAGCCCTGTAGAATTGGAGTCCTATGAAATGTTGCCCCAGGAAGGTACGGGTAAGCCTGCGCCTCTGCAACAACATAGTCTTGCATTCTTAAGCGGCATGGCTTCAACACCTACAAATTTACGTAAAGAATGTTATACATATATACATGTCATCTTGAAAACATATCATCTTGAAAAGACTAGCTACAATGTCATAAACAATACTTACAACAGACGTGTTAGGCAGTGGGTCTACATGATTACTCTCAATCTGTGCATCAGGAGAAGAGTGGGTCACCATAGGCTGATTGGAAGCCTGAGATGCCTGCCACCGCAACATTTCTTCCTTGACCTTCTTAGCAACTATATGCTTGACTCTTTTATTCTCCTATATATGGATAAAAGAAACACTATATTCTTATTATTGAATTCACTTTTGCAGTAACATTCTAAAAAAAAGAATAGGTTACCTCTTCTTGTGAAAGTCTCGCTCTGGGTTTGCGCTGGGATGGCCCAAAGAATGCTTTGATGCCCACACCAGCGCGTGCACCCCTAATACGTCCAGGATGCTCTGGGTTACCCAGAGAAACTGTCAATTCATCCCTTGTTCCCTGAGGGATGAACGTGCCTTGTTTCCTCTGCTCGTACAGCTCCCGCTAATCACCATCAATAGAAATTGGTAAGTTAACACCACAAATAATCAATATTCAAACGATTGCTCTAGGAGTTGTATTTTACCATTTTCACAGCCGCCTCAGAAGTTACATGCTTCTTTATTTCACCCTTCTTGTTATGCCTCCCAGCTATCCAGACATCATGGCGAGGCATGGGTGTGGCACATGTAGTAGAGGACTCCTGAGTAGAAACAGACTCTGCCTGTAGTCTTTGGTGAATGCTTGCATAGCCCTTTGGACCCATAGTGTCGTCATGCACATTTAGTCCACGCCTTACTTTTTGCGCCTCACTTAAGACCTTGAATTCTTCAGATTTTCTTGAAGCAACAAACGTGTCCCAATCTTCTTTGTCCAAGAAGTTCCACTATTCAAGGGCTGACTTCTTCTTCTTATCACCATCTTTTATGTATTCTCTGTTGAGATTTGTCCTATAGTTCCTTAGCATCTTTCCAGCGCATTGCATCATGCTTTTATGATGCAACTTCTCATCCAATGCAAATAGATTCTGTAAAATAGAATTGCTATTAACTAGTATCCAAAAATAGAATTGCAAATAATAGAATTTGTAATCTACAAAATAGAATTGCAAATAATAATAGCTCATGCATAAATCCTTCCATATCATGTCTTTCTTTGCCTGAGGAACTTTATGCCAATTATCATACTTAACACCATAATGGCTTCGAGTGACAACCCCAAGATAGTTTACAAAATTATTGCAATTCACACCAATTGCATTTCCTCCATTATCAAACTCCACAGCCAATCTGGATCCACTGCCACTTTGCACTATTAACTTCTTCAACAGAGTGATGCCCCTTTTCTTATTAAGTTTTTGGTGATGCGCATCAAGTTCCTCCAGTGCTTCAGTGGGTACATGTGCATCATCAACCTAAAATTTGACAAAAATAAACACACTGAATTAGCCCAATATAGAAATATAGGATATATGACATAACTAGAAGATAATGAATTTTATAGAATACATGATATGTTTTTAGAACTTGTTAGGTTTTAGAGGAGGCAGAAAAGCAGCGGAAATAAAATTTTCTCCCCAAAACCCATAACAAAAGGAATCGCGTCAACGTCTATACAATAGGAAAGATGGTTTGTGAATTCATACCTTGTCCCAAGGCTTGCTCAGCGATAGTACCTCACGCCTTGTGCGGTCTTCACCTCCAGTCTTGGACAGTGTCTGTGCATCTCCTGGTCGCACTGGGACTGTCAGGATTGACAGTTGTCCTCCATGCGACATAGGTCTCCCGCCTCTGCAGTCGTCCACATGGACTGCCTGGAACTTCGATCTCCCTATCCCACAAGGAATCATAAGGAGTCACACCCTCCTGTTGGCGTACTAGTCGCCAACACACTCTCCTGCCACCAGTCACTTTCTATAGTTGTCTTTCCCTTGTCGTGCCTCCCTTTTCGGGTAGCACTTGCACGGGCTCTCTCTTGGTTACCAAAACCAGAGATAATGACAACTTCACAGAGCAACTGGTTGCACTGGGTTGTACTTTGAGAAGACCCCAATACCCCTATATATAGGAGGGTCATGGGACAGGGTTCTCTATCCAAAGCAATGCAGGACTAAAGCAGGAGTAGAAGGGTTTGAGATTTTCCACAAAAACAACCAACTCGCAACTTGAACCGATCGTTTCACAACTGAAACGGTCGGTTGTGGATCTGAGCCGATCGGTTGACACCTCAACCGATCAGTTGGGACCCATGAACTGGTCGGTTCACTTCTGAACCGGTCGATTTGTGGTCCTGATCAATTCTTGATTGACTTTCCTTCTTTTGTTTCCAATTGGTATCGAATACCAATGCTTGTTCCAGTTAAATTGGGCAAGTGAAATGAAAAGAAATTTCTCACCAATCTTACTTTCCCAACATGCCCGGTTGCAATAGTTGAACCGATCGTTTCAACACTTGAATCAATCGTTCACCCTGTCCATGAGCCGATCGACTCACCAGTTGAGCCGATCGGTTCACCAAGCTCAGACGATCGGTTCATCACATTATTCGATCGGTTGGGAGTACAGATTGTGCAGAATCAGTCACTTTCGGTTTCAATCAATCTGATACTCTAATCAATCAGTCCAACACCTTGAACACTATGATATTGAGCTATCGATTAATTGAGTGTTTAATTGAACTACAAAACTCTTTTAGTAATCAATCTAAACATTGTTTGTGGACAAAATCCTATTCCAGGTTAAATCCTATGTGTGTGACCCTACAAGTCCATTTCATGTTGGCAGTGAAAGTCCATAACATTTATGACTTCACAAGCAAAGAGCGGTGCCTAGTCACACATCAGTGCTACCCAAGTGAAATAGAAAGTTGGAGAACAACTTTCAATCCTACAATCCGTTAATGGTGTTACAATGAATGTATAATTCCGTTGTCACTGATATCTTGAATGAACTCGAGGCATGGATCAGTCATCCTGTCAACATTGATTCATTTCCTTGATCTCAGAGCAGACTCGGTGAGATGTGTGTGACATCAATATCACATATTGATTCACATGTGCATGCACATGCGTTTGTCAATCCTACTCATCAAGTGGCCAAGGACATCAAACTCCCTCAGGAGGGACAAATCCCATATCTATCACTCACCCCTCAAAAGCCCCATGTGTCAAATCCACCCAATCATCACCTTTATAACAACCCATGTTTCAGGACTACGTTTGATGATGTGAAAGTGTACCCAACGACATGTGTTGAGTGTAGTGATTTCAGGTCTAAGAATCACACTCACCACCATCACTGTGAGAGCTGACTATGACTACCAAGTCATGGTTCCATGTGTCACTCTCACGGTGGGTCTGTCTGATACCTTGTTCTCTAACAAGTACCTATGTGCTTGGTTTGATATCACTATATCATGACTAATGAGATTCTGTCATCAACCAACACAAAAGCTAGTCTTTAGTGTTATTGATGTCTATGGTTATTTCCACAATAACAACTGACTAGGGACTAAACAAGAATGAATACACTTAACATACGTATGATCTCATCATTCAAGTCCTCAACCCAAAAGCATACGTCATTGAGTAAAACAATTCTTTAGACATTATCATGTTACACCATCATCTCAGAAACAGTTTAAACATATATATCGGAAATTGCCTTTATTATTATTCAAATAATTTACAAAGTATCCCATTAGAATCATCATGTGACTTGCTCTATGGGCATACATACCAACAAACTCCTACTTGCACTTAGAGCCAGTCACCAAGGAACCTCAGTCCTTGTGACCTAGCATGACCATCATGCTTCTACTGGGAAAGGGCCTTAGTCAGTGGATCAGCTATGTTGTCTTCAGTTGGTACTTTACAAATCTTCACATCTCCTCACTGTACGATCTCTCGTATGAGATGGAAGAGCCGCAGTATGTGCCTGGACCGCTGATGTGATCTGGGTTCCTTAGTTTGTGCAATAGCTCCATTATTGTCAGAATAAAGCTCAATTGCCTCACAGCTATTGGGAACTACACCAAGTTCAGAAATGAACTTCCTAATCCACACAACCTCCTTTGCTACATGTGAAGCAGCACTATACTCGGCCTCTGTAGTTGAATCGGCAACTGTTTCTTGCTTGGAACTCTTCCAGCTCACAGCTCCATTATTAAGGCAAAATACAAATCCTGACTATGATCTGTAATCATCTTTATCGGTTTGGAAGTTTGCATCAGTGTAACCCTTTACAACCAACTCTTCCTCGCCGCCGTAAACAAGAAACTGATCCTTAGTCCTTCACAATTACTTGAGGATGTTCTTCACGGCTGTCTAGTGAGCATCCCCGGGATCAGACTGGTACCTGCTCATCATGCTGAGAGCATACGAGCCATCTGGGGATGTGCACAACATAGCGTACATGATGGATCTGATGGCTGATGCATATGGGATCCCATTCATACGCTCCCTCTCTTCATAAGATTGGGGACATTGAGCTCTAGAGACAGTGACTCCATGTAGCATGGGGATGTTGCCTCTCTTTGAGTTCTCCATGCTGAACAGCTTCAGCACTTTGTCAATGTACGTGCTCTGACTTAGTCCGAGAAGCCTTCTAGATCTATCTCTATAGATCTTAATTCCTAGAATGTAGGATGCTTCTCCTAAGTCCTTCATTGAGAAAGTATTCCCAAGCCAAGTCTTTACCTTCTATAAGGCTAAGACATCATTCCCCATTAAAAGGATGTCATCCACATACAATATGAGGAATATGGTCAAGCTCCCACTAACCTTCTTGTACACACAAGGTTCATCTTCATTTTGAATAAAGCCAAACACTTTGACTTCCTCATCAAATCGAAGATTCCAACTCCGAGATGCTTGCTTCAATCCATAGATTGACCTTTGTAGCTTACAGACTTTATTGGCATTCTTTGGATCTATAAAACCATCAGGCTGTGTCATGTACACATCCTCATTTATATTCCCGTTAAGGAATGTGGTTTTAATATCCATCTACCAAATCTCATAGTCATAATAAGCTGCAATAGCAAGCATGATCCTGATGGACTTAATCATGGCAACTGGAGAAAAGGTTTCGTCATAGTCAACACCTTGAACTTTTCGAAATCCCTTCGCAACCAATCTACCTTTATAAGTTTGCACATTGCCATCCAAGTCAGTCTTTTTTAAAGACCCACTTGCACCCTATGGGTTTTACCCCTTCGGGTGGTTCCACCAAAGTCCATACTTTGTTGGAGTACATGGATTCCATCTCGGATCTCATGGCTTCAAGCCATTTCTCATAATATGGTCCCTCCATAGCCTCTACGTAGGTAGTTGGATCATCATCTATGATCAACTCACCACCTTCTTGAGTCAAAAGGTATCCAAACCTCTCAGGTTCAAGGTGGGCCCTACTAGATCTACGAGTTCCTTATGTTACCTGAGGAGAATGAGATTCCACAACACCTTGTGAAACTCCATATTACTCTCGTACATCTATCGTTTCAATGTTTTCTTGTTGGGCTTGAACCTCTTCAAGCTCTATTTTGCTCCCACTATTTCCTTTGGAAATAAATTCCTTCTCTAGGAATACAACATCCCTGGCAACAAACACTTTGTTGTTAGTAGGGTGGTATAGATACTATCCCTTGGTTTCCTTGGGATATCCAACAAAATGACATTTATCAGATTTGGGTCCAAGCTTACCAGGAAACATTTTCCTAACGTAAGCCTCACAACCCCAAATCTTCATAAAAGACAAATTGGGACACTTCCCGATCCATATCTCACATGGTGTCTTTTGAACCGATTTAGATGGTACTCGGTTAAGTGTAAATGCGACGGTTTCAATAGCATAACCCCAGAAAGAAATTGGAAGATCAAAAAAACTCATCATTGATCACACCATATCCAACAATGTGCGATTCCTTCTTTCAGACACACCATTTTGCTGTGGTGTTCCTGGCGGAGTCCATTGTGATACAATACCACGGGCTCGCAGAAGGTCCTCAAACTCCTGGCTTAAGTATTCTCCACCTTGATCAGATCGAAGTGCCTTAATACTTTTACCAAGTTGGTTCTATACTTCATTCATGAAATCCTTGAACCTTTCAAGGGTTTCTGACTTATGTTTCATCAGGTACACATAGCCATACCTACTGAAGTCATCAGTAAAGGTAATGAAGTACTGATACCCATCTCTGGCATTAGTTCTAAAAGGCCCACATACATCAGTATGTATGAGTCCTAATAGATCACTAGCTCTCTCACCTTTACCTGAAAAGGGAGTCTTGGTCATCTTTCCCAATAAACAAGATTCACATGTCTCTATTGATTCATAATCAAAAGAGTCTAGATAACCATCTTTATGGAGTCTAGAAATGCGCTTCTCATTTATGTGCCCTAGACGACAATGCCAAAGATATGTTTTGTTTGAGTCGTTGAGTTTTTTCTTTTTGGTGTTTACGCTGTATATATTTGTCTCCAAATCTATCAAGTATAGACCATAAGACATGGGGCACTGCCATAAAAGATCCCATCTTTAGAAATGGAACAATTTCCATTCTTAATAAGAAATTCAAATCCATCCCTGTCCAAACAAGAGACGGAAATGATATTCCTATTTATGGTAGGTACATAATAGAAGTTATTCAACTATATTATTAGCTCACTAGGTAGAGTTAACTCATAGGTTCCTACGGCACTGGCAGAAACTCTTACCCCATTAGCAACACGTAGTTCAACCTCGCCTTTCCCTAAAGGCCTACTTCTCTTAAGATCCTTCACATTTGAACAAATGTGAGATCCGCATCCGGTATCAAGCACCCATGACAAAGAAGTAGTAAAGTTAATCTCTATCATGTATACACCAGAAGTAGAGATCTCTATCTCCGACTTCTTCTTCCATCATTCCTTCCATCCTCTCCATGTAGAAGAAATTGGTTTGGCAAGAGAACCCTTCTCTCCCTTACCTTTCGTTCCATTGATCTCTATCAATGAACTTTCTTTCTTGTTCACCAACACATTAAGCATACATAGAGAGGATTCAAAGGCTCCTGGTATATCTGGATTGTGCAGAACACTTCTCACAGTCCTCAACCAATTATGGAATTTGTTCTCAATTAATTTTCCCATTTTAAAAGATGATTCTTTTGCCATTCTACAAGAGAAAATTGCATTTTGTCAAAACTCCTTTTGATTTGATTTGAATAAAATTTGATGATAGTTAATTAGGCCTTTAATTAATAACCGCTCCCACTATTTTGACTCAAATTGATAGCCCTCACCATCAATTCAGAAGATTGCAGCGTACACTCTTCTAGTGGGTCAAGATCCATATTTCATCAAGTCATGAGTCAGCTTTGGCTGATCACCCATAATCTTAACTATTTAGGTAGGCCATCATGCCAATAGCATCATATGCACCTCTTGATGAATGAACATGCGCAACACCTTGCCATGAACATTCCGTGCCTCTGGGCTTAGACGCTCTAAGAACCACCAGTTAAGTCTATCCCAAAAGTCGACACAGTAAACATGCACCCTGCTTTGGCAGAACCTGCATGTTGACCCTTCACACTTCCACAAGATGGACGACGCACCACGCTTTGGCATAACCTACGCTTGGTCGATCGAGTTTGCCATGTGTGTCACTAATGGAAGGCATATAAGACTTAATATTTTAATGAGGGATTTGGTTTTTATATACATATACATATCCAATCACCACAATATATAGTACGCATCATATACATGCTATATCCCACAGAAAACATGAGAAACGATAAAAGAAATGATTATGGCCATCCTATTGTGATTCCTCGAGCCAAGAGGAATGACGGTCATCTAGGTCTACATCACATGCAACCTGTATAAGATGTAATATGTGCCTTCCTTTCTGGGTTTGATCAGCTCATCTCCATGACTGATCGGCTCGCCATCAAGTTGGTTGTTTGGGTGCCACCAACCGATCGAATGGTGCCTCCAGCCGCTCAGTTCACCAGTCGTCGTGCATCTCCTCAGGTCACCACCCGCTCATCTCGCTCCTCAAACCGGTCATCTGGAACGTCAACCGATTGGTTCACGCCTTGAACCGATCGTCTCAGGTCGTCCTCCGTTCTTTAACATAACATGGAATAAAATCTATCCTATTTACAATTGAATTGTGAAACCCCGAGTTACATTCGGGCGGAGCAAAGGTAGGAAAGAAGTCTCGAATTATTTCGAGTTACATCAGGAATAGGAGAAAAGGAATCGATGCAAAGACCGAGATGCAAGCAACCACATACAACCACACAAAAATATAGGGTTTATAGGCCATAACCATGCTACACATCCACCACAAAACTCATTTAAGGATGACGCGTATCGAGTGCATTAATATTACATATCATATATGTATATTTGGGATTTGTGGATTGGACATGCATAAAGCCAATTTTATTCGCATTGTATGCAATAAATAAAGGCAACAACCCAAAATCGATCATATCAATAATCCTAAAATATAGAGCAGTTGACGTGGCTCTGATACCACTGTTGGGTTTTAGAGGAGGCAGAGAAGCAGCGCAAACAAAATTTTCTCCCCAAAATCCAGAACAAAAGGAATCGCATCAACGTCTATACAATAGGAAAGATGGTTTGTGAATTCATACCTTATCCCAAGGCTTGCTCGGCGACAGTACCTCGCACCTTGCGCGGTCTTAACCTCTAGTCTTAGACGGTGTCTATGCAGCTCCTGGTCGCACCGGGACTGTCAGGATTGACAATTGTCCTCTGAGCGACAGAGGTCTCCCGCCTCTGCAGTCGTCCACATGGACTTCCTGGAACACCGATCTCCTTGTCCCACAAGGAATCAGAAGGAGTCACACCCTCCTGTTGGTGTACTAGTCGCCAACACACTCTCCTACCACCAGTCACTTTCTGCACTTGTCTTTCCCTTGTTGTGCCTCCCTTTTTGGGTAGCACTTGCTCAGGCTCTGTCTTGGTTACCAAAACCAGAGAGAATGACAACTTCACAGAGCAACTGGTTGCATTGGGTTGTATTTTGAGAAGCCCTCAATACTCCTATATATAGGAGGGTCATGGGACAGGGTTCTCTATCCCAGGCAATGCGAGACTAAAGCAGGAGTAGAAGGGTTCAAGATTTTCCACAAAAACAACCAACTCGCAACCTGAACCGATTGTTTCAAAACTGAAACTGTCAGTTGGGGATCTGAGCCGGTCGGTTGACACCTCAACCGATCGGTTGGGACCCATGAACCGGTTAGTTCACTTCTGAACCGGTCGATTCATGATCCTGATCAGTTCCCGATTGACTTTCCTTCTTTTGTTTCCAATTGGTATCAAATACCAATCCTTGTTCCAATCAAATTGGGCAAGTGAAATGAAAAGAAATTTCTCACCAATCTTACTTTCCCAACTTGCTCGGTTGCAACAGTTTAACCGATTGTTTCAACACTTAAATCAATCGTTCACCCTGTCCATGAGCCGATTGACTCACCAGTTGAGCCAATCGGTTCACCAAGCTCAGACGATCGGTTCATCACATGAGCCAATCAGTTGGGAGTACAGATTGTGTAGAATCAGTCAATTGCGGTTTCAATCAATCCGATACCCTAATCAATCAGTCCAACACCTTGAACACTATGATATTGAGCTATCGATTAATTGAGTGTTTAATTGAACTACTAAACTCCTTTAGTAATAAATCTAAACATTGTTTGTGGACAAAATCATATTCTAGGTTAAATCCTATGTGTGTGACCCTGTAGGTCCATTTCACGTTGGCAGTGAAAGTCCATAACATTTATGACTTCACAAGAAAAGAGCGGTGCCTAGTCACACATCAGTGCTACCCAAGTGAAATAGAATGTTGGAGAACAACTTTCAATCCTACAATCCGTGAATGGTGTTATAGTGAATGTATAATTCCTTTGTCACTGATATCCTGAATGAACTCGAGGCATGGAACAATCATCCTGTCAACATTCATTCATTTCCTTGATCTCAGAGCAGACTGGGTGAGATGTGTGTGACATCAATATCACATATTGATTCACACGTGCATGCGCATGCCTTTCTC
The DNA here is from genome assembly GCA_963693085.1 of Alisma plantago-aquatica. Lineage (NCBI taxonomy): Eukaryota > Viridiplantae > Streptophyta > Magnoliopsida > Alismatales > Alismataceae > Alisma > Alisma plantago-aquatica. The sequence goes on along the minus strand of OY856414.1, from coordinate 178,133,376 downwards.
AATCCTACTCATCAAGTGGCCAAGGACATCAAAATCCCTCAGGAGGGACAAATCCCATATCTATCACTCACCCCTCAAAAGCCCCATGTGTCAAAGCCACCCAATCATCACCTTTATAACAACCCATGTTTCAGGACTGCGTTTGATGATGTGAAAGTTTACCCAACGACATGTGTTGAGTGTAGTGATTTCAGGTCTAAGAATCACACTCACCACCATCACTGTGAGAGTTGACTGTGACTACCAAGTCATGGTTCCATGTGTCACTTTCACAGTGGGTCTGTCCGGTACCTTGTTCTCTAATAAGTACCTATGTGCTTGGTTTGATATCACTATGTCATGACTAATGAGATTATGTCATCAACCAACATACAAGCTAGTCTTCACTGTTATTGATGTCTATGGTTATTTCGACAATAACAAACGACTAGGGACTAAACAAGAATGAACACTCTTAACATCTGTATGATCTTATCATTCATGTCCTCAACCTAAAAGCATACGTCATTGAGTAAAACAATTCTTTAGACATCTATCATGTTACACCATCATCTCAGAAACAGTTTAAACATATAGATCGGAAATTGCCTTTATTATTATTCAAATCATTTACAAAGTATTCCATTGCAATCATCATATGACTTGCTCTATGGGCATACATACCAACAGAACTTACATTGGTAACCTCACCATGCTCATCATGGACAACATGCTCATCATGGACTTCATGCTCATCATGTACATCATGCTCATCATGGTCAGCCATCTGAAAATGTCATTAAAAAGGCAAACATTTAGCATTTGTAAAAGGTAAACATGTATTAAATAGAAGATAATGAAACATCTGAAAATGATATTGATATTAAAAAAGCAAACATTTAGCTTCAATAAAAAATATAAACATGCATGCCACTAAATATGTGATCTTTTATCAATTAACAATCCTTCATTGTGATCTCCACGCACATATAAGTCATCATTAGCTTCAATATTTTGTGGAGTACTTGGCAACCAAACTGAGAATGGACTGGAGTCATCATACTTATCATAGTATTCTTCTTCATCTATATGATCTTCAATGAAAAGTCTTTTACCATGAAGAACAACCGACCATTTATCATTTGCAGGATCATTGATATAGAATACTTGTTTCGCCTGTGATGCCAATATGAATGGTTCACCCATCTCGCCAATCTTTTTAAAGTTCACTAAAGTGAAACCTAATTCATCCACTATATCTCCTTTGGTGTTATCAACCCAATTACATTTAAAGAGCAGAATTCTGAAATCTATGTAGTCAAACTCCCATATGTCTTCAATGACACCGTAATATGACATTTTAGCTTCACGTGGACTCTTATCCTTTGCACTTGCAAAATACATAGTTGATGCTTGAAGAGTGACCCCACTGTTTTGGACGACACTCTTATCATCTTGATGCTTTATGTAATATGTGAACCCATTAATGTCAAACCCTTCATAAGACATAACATTCAGTTTTGGTTTAAAGGAGAGGCATTTGATAGTTTCTATAATATCATTTGGTGTTTGAGATAGTTGATGTAAGACTATATCTTCAAACACTTAGTAAAAGTCTTGTTATGCTCTCTAGCAAGCCACATTGAACTTGCTCGAGGATGTTGTCTCTTGATGAAATTGGTATGTTCCTCGATATAAACACTCACTTCGTCCATGTTGTGTAAAATATACAGGTGACCTTGTTCCAACTGCTCACGGCTGATTACTTTCACCCGTGATCCCAAAATTCCATTACCCTCCTCAATATGCTTGTCATTAAAAGAAGTGTTATTACCACTCAGAAAGTCATTGCGAAAATCCATAACCTCTCTCGCCACATAACCTTCAATAATACTCCCTTCAGGTTGATAACGGTTTCGAACATCACCTTTAAAAATGCTCATTTATTGTTCAAAGGGATACATCCAATGCAAGAAAACTGGTCCCAACATTTTCACTTCCCTAGTCATGTGGACAACAAGATGTACCATGATATCAAAGAATGAAGGAGGGAAATACATCTCAAGCTGACATAGGGTAACAACCACTTCTCTTTGCAAATTATCGAGAGTATCAAGGTCAATAACTTTGCTGCATAGACTGTTGAAAAAGAAACAAAGTCTGGTGATTGCAAACCTTACATGCTTCGGCAATATAGATCGAATTGCCACAGGAAATATTTGTTGCATTAGAGTGTGACAATCATGAGATTTAAGACCTATCAACTTCATATCTTTCATTGATACCAATCTACGGATGTTGGATGAGTAACCCTGTGGCACCTTAACATTTACCAAGCATTCACAAAAAGCTTTCTTCTCCTTTCTAGACAACGTGTAACAAGCGGGAGGTAAGTATGTTCTTTTATTACCCATTTCATGTAATTCTGTTAATTCTGACCTTATTCCCATTTCACATAGGTCCAGACTGGATTTTATCCCATCTTTAGTCTTACCTAGTATATTTAAAAGAGTACCAATGACACTATCACAAACATTTTTCTCAACGTGCATTACATCGATACAATGCCTGACTGTCAAAGAACTCCAATAAGGAAGATCCCAAAATATTGACTTCTTCTTAAATGAAGAATTATCACTCCGTGTGGCCATACTACATTGTGATTTCTTACCAAATTCATTAACAATGTCTTTTACTCTTTCATAAACAACATCCCCTGGCATAGGTTTAGGTGAACTCCGTTCATCATTCCATCCATTGAATGCTTTGCACTTCCTACGATACAGATGGAATTTTGAAAGAAACCTTCGATGACCAAGATATACAGTCTTTCCGCCATGTTTTAGTCTTATTGAATTAGTGTTTTCTTCACATATAGGGCACCCTTTAGCTCCTTTGACACTATATCCTGACAAATTCCCATATGCTGGAAAGTCATTAATAGTGCAAAACAACATAGCGTGCAAATAAAATGTCTCTCTTCCTGAAGCATCATAGGTCATCACACCTTCAGCCCAAAGTTTCTTTAAGTCATCAATCGGAGGTTCAAGATAAACATCGATATCATTTCCGAGTTGTTTAGGGCCTGATATCAACAACGACAACATAACATACTTATTTTTCATACAAAACTAGGGAGGAAGATTGTATATAACAAGCATGACTGGACAAGTGCTATGTTGGCTGCTCAATGTCCCGTACAAATTCATCCCATCTATACAAAGCCCAAGTCTTAGATTCCTATTTTCTTCACCAAATTTGGGGTACAATAGGTCAATCTTCTTCCACTGTGGGGAATCAGACGCATGTCGTAGGATCCCATCATTATTTTTTTTAACATCTACATGCCACCTCAAATTCTTCGTATCTTTCAGATTTGCAAACAAGCATTGAAACCGTGATATTATAGGTAGATACCACATCACCTTGGCACCAGAACTAGTTTTGGACTCCCCCGAAGTCGTCAATTTATACCATGATGGACCAAATTTTGGACAATCTTTCAAATCCACATAGTCCTTTTAAAATAATACACAATCATTCGAGCATGCGTGCATCTTCTTGGCCTCCATTCCCATTGGGCACAACAATTTCTTTACCCGATATATTGAGATTGGCAGCTCGTTTCCTTCAGGAAGCATTTCTTTCAACAAAGTCAACAATGAAGTGAAGCTTTTGTTGCTCTATCTATTGTTAGCATTCAACTTATACAATCTCAACACAACTCTAAGCTTCATAAACTTACCACAGTCTGTGTATAAAGGTATCTCAGCATGATGCACAATGTTTCTATAGGTAGGAGGTGGATTAGTGTGCTCTACACTACAACTATCCAACACTGCATCAATGATTTCTACTAGAATTAGTTCGTTCGCATCTACGTCATCGGAGGTAATTTCTTCTTCCACCCAAGCACTTCTATCGACATCCACTAGTTTTGAGTTTGAAATCTCTCCATGCCAGTGCCATTCTGCATAGCCTTGTACAATCCCGTTGCACGTGACATGACTTTTGATTTCGTCATCAGTGCTGACTTTCAAGTTGTTACCGCAATGCCTACATGGACAGTAGAACCTATCTCCAGGTTCTTTCCTATGTTCCTCGGCAAATCTAATAAACTGATCAAGACCAGATATAAACTCTGGGGTGCAGTGATTGCGAATGGACATCCATGATCTGTCCATTCTATGATCAAAGAGAAAACAAGTATATATTAGGACAAGATTAGGGTCTTGGACGGGTTTCTAGGCCAACAAACACATGTGATGTCATTCTTATATATAATAAATGTGTACCACCTATCCCATCGTTGAACACCTAATCTCACTAGTAAGTGTATAATGTGTATTGGGTTTTCAAAAACATTTCGGCAACATTTCCCCGTTGTTCTCTAAGTACATATGTACTTAGAGAACAAACGGGGAAATGCTACCAAAATTTTCTCGAAAACCCAATACACATTATACACTTACATCCTAAGTGAGATTAGGTGTTCAAGAACAGTCCCTAACTGGGGACTATCCAAGATTTACTCCTAATGAGTAAATCTTGGACATCTTTCTAGGCCAACAAACATAATAATAGATATGTACATGTTAGGGTTTCATCACAATTGATGTTAGGGTTTCATGAATGTTAGGGTTTAATCAAATCAAATTAGGATGCTAGAATGGACAAGTTTAAATCTTATTTCAACATGCATGAAAATTTACTGAATTAGGTCAAGCATTAGGATTAGAAGCACAAATATATGCAAGTAAAAGATTTGTTCGTATCCTAGGATTTACATAAAACATTACATAAAGATTTGTTCATATCCTTACCAACAGCAAGCACAACCGTGGCTGTGTTGGCCTACCACGGCCCTACTGGGCAGCACAGCCGTGGTAGGCCAACACAGCCACGGCCGTGCTTTCTGTTGGTAAGGAGCTAGGGAGAAGGAAGAAAAGAGGCTAGGGCTACCTGGAGCTAGCGTGGAGAAGAGCGGCGACGACAATGTGAGAGAAATGAGTAGAGAAGGAGACGGCGAGGGGCGAGCAGAATGGCAGTGAGGAGAATGGCACATGGAGAAGAGCAGAGCAGAGCAGAGTGGCGAGCAGCAGTGGCAGTGAGCGGCGGCAGTAGGAGAAAGAGGCGGCGACAGCGAGCAGAGGCGCACCAGCAGTAGCGGGGGTCGTCAGGCGATTTTAGGCGAGCGGCGAGCAATAGAGAAAATTATAATGATGACACAGAAGAAAGGGGAAGACTCAGGTGATACATGTCTATTAAGTTTGTCAACGGCGTTGGTTATCTACAAAACCGACAACTTTTTCTCTTAAGTGTTGATTGATAGTAAAAAACTGACGTCCAATTAGACAATCTTTGCCCTAAATTATTTGGCAGGAAGCATTATCAACATCAGTTATCAAAGGATAACTGACACCGAAATTGGAACTTTTTGCACAAATTTTCATCTTATATAGGCGTCAGTTAGTAGTTAAAAAACTGACGCTGTAGGGGACACTTTGGGGCCAATTTGTTTTTGCTCAAAAATTGGATTTCGCGAGCGATTTTAGGCGTCATTTTGTTTTTACCCAGCCGACGCTGAATACAAAGTGATACCTTTGTTTGGCTGATCTTTGAATATAGACGTCAGATTTCCTAAATAACTGACGTGGAGTGTTATATGCGTTGGTTTTTTTAAATAACCGACACCCAGAAAAGTGACATTGGATGTTGTCTCTGTAGTAGTGGAAGTACTTAAACATTCATTTTAAGTGCTCCTGATTTTTTCTCACCTTAATTACAAGTCATAGCATCAATATAAATGATTACAAAAATTGTCCTAAGTCGTTTAGGGCATTTTCTAACAAAATGCATTTGCATTGACTTTGGCTTGTATTTGATCAAGCTAGCGCTTGATTGAATTGATCCTTTTCATGTACCTAATACCTGAAATCGATATCAAATAGACATATTAGATACATATGAAGGGAATGGTTGAGTCATCATCAAAACATAAACATTGTTTAACTATTAGATCAACATTATCTATCCCATACAAAACTTGTTCCTTTTAGAGATTATTTAAGACAATACCATTATCTCATGAAATATCCCTTTTCTCCCAAATCTCGATCTCTTTTCCTTTCCCCACTATTTTCAAGTATATTAAAGATCAGATCAAGATAAGACTAATTGATATTCCAAGACATGTGTTGCCAAACTGTCTAGATTATTACTCTTTTAATTATCAAAACACCACATAACTCAATTTCTTTTGGGACTTGCACATCATCTCACATTTCTATTCTCCAATAATTCATATAGTCATTAATATTTATCTGTAAACAAAATCTCTTATACTTTTATCTTGTGTCCCAAGGACATATTTGCAATGCAAATAATCTCACAAGTAATATTATCATTCTATCATTAATATCATTGGTTAAATTACTTATCAATTCATGGCTTATATTTGAATAATTCAATTTCACCAAAATTGAGGATATAACACAAACCTTTCTCTTGAAATACTAATTTTAGACTACAAAAAATCTCCTTTTTGGTACTTCAACAAGCTCACACGTTCAATTGTTGTGAGGAGATTTTGTGTCTTCACCCATGACAACAACCCACTAAGATGATTCAAAACATGTGATGGCTTCACTATAAAAAGTAGATCATGAAGACTCCACCTCTACTTCTATGTGTAGCACATAAGCTACAATATTTTCATAATTGTATCATATAGGTGGGCCAACAATCCTTCTAGGGTGATCAAGAGTGATGTTATACATTCTCTTATTTTTCTCTTGTAAATCAAATATTTATTGAGTCTCTTCAACATGTTGACCTGTGGATGGTAGACTATCTCTAGAATTGGACAAAAGTTGCATTAAATTCTACCCTTTCATCGATGTCTTCAGAATCTACACTTCCAATAGCTTCAGATGGACATAGTATAGAGTTACCATGAAAAGTGACACTTTTGGAAAGAATAACTCTATGCTAAGGAAGAGATGAAATTCTATATGCTTTAACCACATCCTTGTAGCCCATGAATTTTCCTTTAAGTTACTTCAACTCCTATTTCCCATCATTAACATGAGAAAATGTAGGACAATCAAATATTCTAAGAGTAGAATAATTGTCTGGGCTTATAGAGTAGAAATCCATAGGCGTTTGATAATTAATGGTGTTTTCCAGACTCAGATTCAGCAAAAAGTTGTTAGTTTCCATTGCCTAGGCCTAGTACGACTTGCTTAGACCAACATTAGAGAGCATGCACCTTGATCTCTCTAGTAATGTCCTATTCATTCTTTTTGATACTATCTTCTATTGTGGAGTCTCTCTATATGAGCAATGTCTAGAAATGTCATTTTACTTACAAAAAACGTAAAACTCCTTCAATCAACATTCAAAATCATTGTCAGTAAGTAGATGCTTCACTTTCGTTTTCATCTTTTTGAAGTTAAATAGACAAATTTCATTATGGAGGATCCATACGGCATCTACATCAGGAGAAAAATAAACTAAAAGACCACACAAGGATCAAGAATAGATACAAACCACCACAAAAACTCATATCGGAATCTGATAAGGACAATGATGTATAGACCCCTCTTCTCCTTCGCTGGCTAAGGCAGCTTTCTGTGAGGAATACCTTCAACCTGAGTATGTATATGTGGTAGAGTACCTGCACCAAATCGGTGTTCCAAAAGGATATTTTCCCCGCACTTGCTGCCATACAAACTCCACAACAAAATTGACCAAGAAAATAAATCTACCACGAGAAGAGAAAGCAGCGCTGATTAACAGTGAGATAGACAAAACAAGAGAACAATCTAAATAGAAAGCCAGTAAAAGAGAAAAGGTATAGGAAACTCGTCGCAGCCGGGCTCAACGATAGGGAGGAAGAAGACAACTACCTCGAAGGACACCACACCCACACACCTCCTAAAGAAGAAGCTATGCTGATGACAGGCGGCAAGAGGATGAGGGGGAGCGGGGCACCGCTTTGCAGTGGCTAAACCCCCTCTCCCCAGCCAGCCGCCTATGGAATAAAAAACCCTAGTGACGCTAGGGTGAGAGAGAAGCGCTCTTTCTAAAACGGCCCACTTTCTTTTTCATCTGATTCTTCACTAGAGCCTTCTAATGCTTAAATATAAAGAAAGTCTCATGCTAATGTTTCATTGTGAACAATGAAGTCCTCCTTTAGTAGTCATTTATAATATAATGGAATTGTTCTCCACCTCCTATGGATGGAACACGACAAGGGCCCCAACAATTAGAATGGAAATAATCAAGTGGAATTCTATTCTACTAGGTGGAGATCACTATAGGACTGGGAAACATAAATAGATTTGGAACCGAGGTAGATCCAACAGGATGCTTACATAATAAATCATGAATTAAAACCAAAATTATCCACTCATTTAACTGGTTTGATTATAGTTTTGAACTCCATGCCAACAAAGACAATAGATGGAAACCTATGGAGTGGAACCATTTTTGTTTTTACATGGAGTGGTGATGGTTCAACATGATCAGTGCTCGTGAACCAAACAATGTTCAAACTTGCTTCTAAATTAGTGGAACTAGTCACAAGATAGCATACCAAGGCCTTCTAGTATCATAGAGCCCAACAAGCAATCTACTAAAAGCGTCCACTTTAGATCATAAGAAACACTCCCCATCTTAGTGAGCGTAAGGTACTCCTTTTTCATGTTTTCTCAGGGAAGAAGATATTTTCTATGCCTCCACGTCCTCACATAATATGTTTCTTCACCTCCTCACGTATGATCATTCTTTTTTTTATCTTTAAGATTTCTTGTGTGTTTCTCTTACCATATATTCTCTTGGATCTTAGATCTTGGAGGCATCATGGGGTGCCTTGGATGTAGGCATATCATATGTTGCAGCTTCTACTTTCCTAATAAATTCCAGTAGTCTATGTGTGGCTATAGTTCTTTGTGTGTCATCCCTTTCTTAGTATGATCTTTCCTTCCCCTTTAGTGAAAATTTCCTATAATACCCTCATCCTCTATCTTTCCTTAGTGAGGCCTTCTTTAAATGCGTATGGAAGGATTGGGTATGGATCACCATTATTTGAAGGTATCTTCCTTACCTCTAAACTTAATATAAATTAAGGTATCATTTATTTACTAATTTTATACATATTGTGGATACCATCATTCAATAAGACCTCTTTAAATCTGGGTGGATACACCTCTTCATTGGCATAAAGTCACTCCAAATGACACTTAGGTGTCTATAAATTGGATTGGATACAACTCTAAAGTGGCATAATGTGCCTCATAATTGCCACATAAACACTAATCAAGTGATACCAATGTACCTATGTATTAGTGTTTCTCCACCTTTGAATTTATACAATTCTCATTAGTCCCACAACACCTGGTAAGGACTTATCATGTATGTTATGTTATGATGTAATTAATGAATCGAATTATCTAAAAAGAAATTGTGGATTCAATATTAACTAGAAGGGAACATAAAATTCTTGCAACTTATTTTAACCTTAATACTCATATAATGTGTAAATATAAATTTGAATACAAAATATGATATCCTTATTATCTGAATAAATCTTAATCTGAAGTTCTCAGTTAGGTGAATTTCTTAACACAATCCTTCTGTATAATATATGATATACATTGTTTGATTCTAAACGAATAATAAAATATAGTGAAATGAAATATAGGAATAATGTATTTTAACTAAAATCAATATTAAATATTTGGAATCTAAATTTATCATAAGAAAACTCAATTTATATGGTTACTTGAAATCATGATTGATATGAACTAAATATTTGAAATAGTTAATAATTAAAAATGACTTAATACTCATTTATATATGGAATTCATAATAATAATAATAATAATAATAATAATATAATAATAATAATAATAATAATAATAATACTAATAATAATAATAATAATAATAATCATCATCATCATCATCATCTTTAATGGACATGTCCCAGTTATCCAAAGTGTGTAAGAAAATTTCTTACTTGTTTTGAGAATTTGAGTGCAATCCTAGATATCATGTAAAAGGATCAAGGATCTATCAGCTTCTTTACTTGCCTTCCAGGGTGTACCCTAGGGTATACTAGGTTTTGACTTTGTCAGTAGTTCCATTTCAATAAATTATAGACCATCCCCATGAATTATGATCTTCATACATTATATCTATTGTAACTTAGGTGATATAAATCTACACCCTTATTTAGTATCATGTAATCCCTATTGTGCTTTTTCTTAAGGTAGGATCACTAAATCATTATTAATACCACAATGTTAGGTCACTTTCATAGTCATCAAACTTATATATCATAAATGATCACATAATTTATAGTAACACATATTATACCAAAATAACATTATCGTGGTACTATGAACATTTCTAGTGATAATACGTCCATTATACAAAATTCATGCTATTTCACTAGTGTATCATATGTGAACGTAGAATCATAATTTTCCACATATATTGAGTCCAGAGATTAACACATAACCCACATACCGTAAAACTTATGTTGGGTTTATATATATCTATTGACCATTGAGACAATCTTCTAAACATAATTATTGCCTTATTATCCTAATTAGGGTTTCTCACCTAAATGATACAAATCTTATGTTATGAATTATGATAAGAGGTAACTACTACATAGTAAAATCATCAGGGGCCTTGTATTATTCACATACATTTATTTCCTTCATATGCTAATTTAGTTCCCAATTAGAACATATTAGCATGTATTTATTCTCATATAATTCAATTTGTCTATTATAAGTATCAATCCAAGATATAGGTCTTTTGGATTATTAGGAAATATTTTATGAAGATATGGATAAATTATATGTATTTCTCAAACACAGTATACATTTTTTATGGATAATGAAATATCAAGACATATTCTAGAGAACGACTACCTTGCATAGATTAAAAACGAAAAACATGTGAGTTCTTTTTAACATGGACACCTCTATTTTTATGAACTATAGGTGAACTGACAATATTGTTTGGGAGTTGACCTAGCATGGGCCCAAGTTGGGGTCTCTGGTCAACATTGGTCATGGCCTTGAACATCATGCATGCAATGCAAATATGTATTAGATAACAAGGTGATGTCACCATGAAGACTCTCTAGTAAATGTTGTAGGGCCAAATGAGGAAAATATAGTGACATCTAGCACTCTAGGCATCATCATAAATGCAAGTAGAGCCAATATGTAACTCCCTGTTACCATAATGAGCCTTGTATGTCCATTTTAAAACCCCAATGGATGCGATAGATGCGAGCCCCAATGAAAAAGGTGCTTCTTACTTATGGGGCTTACATATGTGGATTTTCCTTGGAGGTTCAATAAAGCCTCTCAAACAAACATTGTGTTCAAAATGGTGTGGTGAAAGTTATGAAGTAGCCCCCCTACGTGTGCCTCATTTTTGAGAAAGGTGTATTTTGATGGAAGAAAACTACCCGAAGACACGATCCCAAAACATGAGTGTCTGTATCTGGCCATGATGAATATTTTTGTGCATTTCCTACTCCCTATCATTTCTCCCTACCCATCAATTTACTTTTCATTCTCATTTCATTTGCTAGAGGAGAATTAAGTCATAAAAAGAGACACTTCTCTATGAATACTACACCTTACTCCTCTAGATAACCCTTCCTAAGTAGATATTTTAATATGAAGAAAGAAGACTAACGTGGTTTATTATCACACTAACAAATTCACTCGGGGTTGAAATCCCATAGTTTTTACCAAAACCTTGTGCAATAATGCCACCCACAAGCGGACGGGTCTTATCGTAGTATAGTTAAGGATCGAATCCCAAGGGACAACATTTTTAAGAATCATTGCTGGTCTAGTCTAGTTCAGGTAAGGATAATATTTAAAATGATTGATTGATTTGAGGTTAATTAAACAAAGTACAGGAAAGTAAAGAGATGAATTAAAGTAGATATAGATTAATGATATGGAATCACTGGGATAGCCCCGAGTTTCACCACCACTACACATGCAAACACATCAAAACATAAAACATCCAGGCAAGGTATAACTATCCAAATGGAACTGCTACAAACCCTCCCTGAGGGATGTTTAGGTTCACGTAAGCATCACCTTAGGCATCAGATGTCTCGTCGCCATATAGATCATGCACTCATGAATCCGAAGATACAAATTTCCAACTGAAGTTGTGGCCCTCCCTGAGGGATGTTTAGGAACACAGAAGCATCACCATCGACTAGATGGCTCGTCCCCTCATGGATCATACACTTACGACCTCAAGGAATCCATTTCTATTTCTAGTCAAGGAGTAACCATGCTAATCGACAAGCAAGCTGGTGATTAATCTACAAGCAAATATCGACGACTAACAATGAAGATATAGATATCCAACTGAAGTTGTGGCCCTCCCTGAGGGATGTTTAGGCACACAGAAGCATCACCGTAGGCTAGATGGCTCATCCCCTCACAGATCATACACTTACAGCCTCAAGGAATCCCATTCTATTTCAAGTTTGGGAGTCAACCTCGCTAATCGACATTCTACCCTACATATAGAAGTTCTCGCAACATAGGGAAGAACAAGATAAAAGAAAGCAAGTAATCAATCTATAAACTTTAGCGATTAACAATGAAATGAAAAGTTACATACATTTCCATGGAATGTTTAACAAGAGAACATTCTTGCATGGGCAGCGGGGCTAGTCCCCACAACCCAGTGAAAAAGAACTACTCACTCATGATGCGAGAAACAAGAAGAACAAGAGAGAGGGAAGGTTCCACCATGAGCATGATGCAGAAGGTAGTCACAACTCGGTGAAGATGATGCAGTCTTCTACATCATATCAGAGCAGATCTAGATGAGGAGGAAGATCCACCAAGGCAGACCGGTTAGATCTTCTTCTCCACCTTCTTTCTCATCTTGACCTCCTTACTCACAGAAGGAGCAGTAGGTGAAGTGACAATGGCGTGGATGATCGGGATCGAACCTGCATTCAGGCAACCTATCGACATCCTGGGTCTGATCCCCCAAATGAGGACCCTGTTGGTCCTATTTATAGGTACTGGTCTGGGTCTTCACGGTTTTGGTGTGAGTCCACTTCACACGGTTTGGAAAACCATTTGCTTCTTCTTAACGGTTTAGGACTCACATCCAAACGGTCTTGCTCTGATCGGTTTTGATCATCCAACTGGTCTTCGGCCTCCAAACGATCTTGGACTTAATGGTTTGGGTCTTAACAATCCTGGGCAAACGGTCCTTTCCTCGCGGTCTTGAGTGTAAATGGTTTGGAAAACCATTTTCTTTTTCTTAACGGTTTGAGGCCTCTCGTCCAAACGGTCTTGGAGATTGATTAGTATCCTCACGGTCTTGTATATGACTAAATGGTCTGGAGAAAACGGTCCATGCTTCCAATCAGTCTTTGTCTTCATGGTATTGTTTCCTCGTTGCTTCAACCGGTCTTGGCTTCTAACGGTCTTCACGATCATTTGCTCTGATGCATCCAAACGGTATTTGAGAGCATCCGCTGGCCAAACGGTCTTATTTTCTGCCACATGGTCTCACTTTCTCCTACCAATCAGTCTCACTTATGTGTCCAAACTGTCTTGGAGACCGATTAGTATACTCACGATCTTGATACTGACTAAATAGTCTGGGGAAAATGGTCTGCACTGCCAATTGATCTTTATTTTCACGGTCTTTCTTCTTCGCTGCTTCAACCGGTCTTGAAGACTATTTTCCACCACATGGTCTTGAGGACCGTATGTCGTCAAACAATTTTGGATGATCAAATGGTCCTGGGATTTTCACAGTCTTGTCTGATCGGGTTTGGAGATCGATTACACTTTCACGGTCTTGCTATCCAATCAGTTTTGGGGGTTGATCACCCAAACGGTTTGGAGACTATTTGCTTCTCATGATTTGAGGACCATTTGGGCTTGTGCGGTCTCAAGACCGTTTTCTACCCATGCAGTCTCAAGAATGTTTACTGGTAGTGAGGAGGATCGTATAGGTGAAACCGTTTAGGGAAAGAGAGCAAATTGTGTGGATGCAAATCGAATGGATCAAGACCGTTTGGTCAAGACCGAGGTTGAGAGGATCTTGAGTGAAGGTGAGTTCCATTTGATGGTTCAACCTCAACATGACCTGCATAATCTGCATGAAATACATATAAAACTAGTTAATAACTTGATAATCTGATCAACCAAGCAAAATTGCACAATGTATGTTTTAAGGAGATAAAATCGAATGTATTTAGTCGAATTGGGCCCAAAATGGTGACTGAAAATCGTGATGAATTTGGATTCATCAAAGACTTAATGGATAATGATTAGAGACCCTAATTCCTTTTCATGAACATATTTCCTCCCATAATGATCTAATACACGTTGTTTATAGGTTGAAGAAACCCTCCAAAACCTTCCATCCCAATTGAAGGTTGGGAAGAGGTTGCATCTATTGTTACAACCCTCACGTCTAATTGGACCTACAAATGTCTCTTAACCTAGTGGTTATGAAAAACTTCCCAATTAAGACCTGAAACTATATTGATCTATATCATTAAAAAAAATGCCATTATCTTTTGAGAATATAACCATCCAAATTTATTATCAAAATGATACAACATGTTTACTGGAGCTTAATGAGTAGTATATTGAACTCTTAGTCAAAACTAGGACCATAAAGATAAACTAAATAACCAAGTAAGTTTTAAATGTGATTTTTTATAAGAAGTGATTTCGACTAATTTGGAAAGTATTTCGACTTGTAGTAATATACATGAAATGTGTTTCTTATTTGGTAATAAGGTTTGCAATATGTCTTATTGTTGTTTATCTATTATTAGCTAGGGGTTTCTATGTTAGTAGATCTATTTATGCATGTCATTTACATTGGGTTACGTATCACAAAAAATTAGGTTGTTGAAATTCCATCGACATTATGAGAGTTTTTTCCTAAAATTTTAACTAAAGTGATTGTGGATATACCCATGTATGATTGTTGGTGATATGTCCTGACTCATGGACCTCTTTGTCAACCCAGCACAATCTGAAAGTTGAATCACGTGTGTGTTATTTTGCATTATTTTATCTAAAGTCATGCTCTATTGATTGACCAAAAAAGAACTAAATAGTCACTTTATTTCCAAAGTATCTTAAGTAATACATGTATGGGTAATTAGAGTAATACCCACAACTTCTTTTTTATGTAGGTATTATGGGTTTATAACAAGGTTCTTTTCATCATGTGGAGGTTATCCTTGAAGCTCTAGGAGTAAGAGTAAGTGTAAACTAAAACCATTTTTCTCTATTCTTAATAATAGTAACATATATTATATTGTTTGAGTAATATTCCACTATTTCTTCGAAAACCATCAACAAGAATTAAAGAAATTCATTATCGTTATACTATTGTTAAAATCCTTCAGATCATGAATCAGGGTATATATCAGGACGTCATTTAACATTCATATATAGTATATCATGGGTCATTAATTTGACTACTGTCTCAGACCTTAGTTCTCAAAATTGTCTCATTATTTGCATAAGAATACCATCATCTATTAATGTTTCACTAACATCCTACTTAGGACTCTAAATTCTTATACTAAAATTATTTTTTTCTTATTACGAAGTCAAACATCATGAATTATTTTATGATGACCCTTACACTAAATTGAGATCTCTAAACATCAAACTCTAGAATTGCAAGTAATTTGTGTAACTTTATCATGATCGAATGATTTTTATGAAGACATGAATAATACACCAAGTTATTTTACATATTATCTAATACAATCAACATTTTCTTAATATTATCCTATCATGTGGAATATGAGAATTCATAAAAGACTTAATGGGTTAAATAACTACTTATTCCATCTATATTAATGAGTTACCAAGTCAATCAATCTATTGTCAATATTAGAGAATCTAATACGAGGTTAGATTGATGTCTCTACTCAATCTAATGCCATTAGGTTCAAGTTATTGTTTGTCTCAGGATCTTAGTTCCAAAATTTTCTCATGGTATCATCAAAAACTAACTGAAAGAATATTTCTCTTAAGACAACCTATATTATCATAATTTATGCAACACCTCACTAGTGACCATGTCTCATATCACATGCAATGTAAAGGATGATACATGCATCATTTAGGTGTATATGCTCATAACATTCTGTAACATCCCTAACCTAGGTTATGCTTTAACCCTAGGTGTTTTGGTTAAGAAAGGTAATTATATGCTTGATATTATCTTTTGAAAAGTATTTAAGGCTCAAGAGGAACTTATATTTCATTTTAGTCCATTTTTGAATAAGGTTGAAAATAATATTTTACTTGTTATGGACTAAAGTGAAATTTACCCAAGTTGAAGGGTTTGTTTGCAAATGTTACATGATAATATGTTCCTCATTTGTTGAAGCATCATGCGAATGAAATGATGCAGAGGTATGGCTAGTGAAAGCCTGAGTACCGAGATAGAGCTGATAAAGCAATGGTTGAGCATTAAAACCTAGTTGTGGTGTAGTGTGCAATTTACCTAAAACCCATGGTTCAATAGGCAAATTACCACTTCAATAAGGTCCCTAATATTTCTTGGAATCATTTAGAGCAAAGAAAATGATAGGGGCATCTCATTTTTACCTCTTTGAAGGAGAGAGAATCTTAATATTAAAATAATCAAGATTTAGGCACAAATGGAACTTTACTTCAAATTAATGCAAAAATAAATATAATAATTGAAGGTCCTTCAACCAAAAAAAACGAGATGGTTGGATTTGTACAAGTATGAACACCTTTGTGCCTTTTCTAGGCCACAAAATATCTAACTTGAGTGGAGAGTCCAGTCACCTTAAGTTAATGGAAAGTAATATCCACTAAAAATGGGATATTAATATAATACGATTAAGGTACTTAATTTCATTTTCCTTAATTCATGTATAATGGAAGGGAATTTGGATATAAGGAAGATAGATTTGCATGTATGGAATTGAGGAGGAAGAGGAGGTACAATTTTTGGAATTTAAGGATTTTAATAAGGCATTTTCTCTCTCATTGATTTCCTTATAAAAAGACCCTTTACCACTCAAACCAAGGACTTTTTTGAATCCACTTCTTTACTTTGCTTGCAAAAATGATCAAGGGAGTTATGGAAATCAGGAAACGACCCTCAACCTATTGGTAAGCTTCTTGACCTTCATTCATCTTGATTTCATGGTGGAAATCATAAATCAATGCATGATTTCTTCATATCTCGATCCCATCTTCACTTCTAACCATTCCTTTTCACCCAAAAGCTTGAGGAACGATCCTTGTGGTGTGGAAAAGCTTCTTCCACCATTTTTTATGTGAATCTCCAAGCTTTAAAGCTCAATTGAAGGCATGTTATATAACTTGAACCCCTATTATTGTTATTGATTTCAATTTCTCAATCAACTATGTTCAATTTCTCTTCTTTCAATTCCTTTTATTAGTTGATGCAATTACCATGATAATGGCAGTATTTTTCTATGGACTAAGGCTTGATGATGATAACATCATCTTAGGCTCACTTTCCAACATATTTGAGTTGCAACAGATTGGAGACCAAACAATTTCCAAACCGTTTGAAGGCTTGGACCCCAAACCGTTTAGAGGAGTTGACTATTTGGATGGGTTGACCGTTTGAGGTTAGAACCCTATAAAATATTGGATGATGATCCATTTGATCTAATTGATTAATTCAATATATAGACAATCCTCCAAGTGGAAACCCTAATCGGGTAAGTGCTGAATTTGCAATTAATTAAGTTGATGTTTTGGGTTGATTAGCCCAAACGGTTTCAAAACTATTTGGAGGTCACCCCAAATGGTCTCAAGACCATTTGGAGGTCAACCAAGACCTTTTGTAGGTCTAGGGTTGAATATGGTTGAGTAATTGAAGAGTTAGAGATATCAAATCAAAGTGCAATCAATAGTTATATTGATGATCCATCCAATGACCTAAACCGTAATTGGATTTTACAACTTTTAATGAATAATGAGGCAAACGGTCTCAAGACCATTTGGAGGGCATCCAAATGATCTCAAGACCATTTGGAGGTCATCCACATGACCTCAAGACCGTTTGAGATTATGTCATATCATAAGTTGATGATGGTTCATTGTTTTCAATTGGATTAGTTCCACAATGTTAAGCATTGATGGTTCCTCAATTCCAAAACCCTAATTGAAGGAGTCTTGATTATAAACCCTAGATTTAATTGGGTTTAAAACCCTAATTGATGGTCTAATTGAGGGGTGATTCTATGGTTCAATTGATGAATGAATCAAGTATTCAATTGAAAGACAGTTCATGGATTGAAACCTTGAAATGATTAAGTGTTGAAACACCTTTTTGCTCCATTCAGTTTTGAGAGGGTTTGGACCAAACGATCTCAAGACCATTTGAGTCCAAACAATATCAAGACCGTTTGATTCCAAACAGTCTCAAGACCATTTGGGACCAAACGGTCTCGAGAGCATTTGGGACCAAACGATCCCAAACCGTTTGGAGAACCAAGCTCATTCAGTTTCAACACTTTCTAGCTCATTCAGTTTCAAGGCAATGTTTGCTTAAATGGTTTCAAAGGCAGTATGCCCAAACGGTTTCAAACTGTTTGAACTTTGAAAGTCCAAGACCATTTAAGGTCTAAGTAGGAAAGACCGTTTGAGGTTCAAAATGGTTAATCCATTTGGATATCTAATGTAATTGAAGATTCAATTGGTCAGTTCATTTGAATACCCATGTGATTGAAGGATCAATTGATCAAACCTTCTGGGCATCCTAGAAGAGGATGAGAGAGAGATTTATACATGTAAGATAATCATGTATCAATCAAGACTAACACATTCAAAGTAAGTTTGATATACAATTAGGGTATGATCCTTGGTGAAGAGATCATGAAACCCTAATTGAGTTAATTGATGAACTCAAACCCTAAATTAGGGCCATTCTGAATGAAACCCTAATCTAGGAAGATAATGTGATGTGAATTTAGGGTAATGACATGAGTAACCCTAATTCATGGTATTTTGATGTAAAATGCTAATTTGGATGAATAGTAAACCCTAATTGTGGGTTATTGAACATAAACCCTAAATCTAGGGTGATGTGATGTGAATAGTAAACCCTAATTCAAAATAGGGTGAATGTGTGTGAAACCCTAATTCTGGTTCATGCTATTTAGCATGAAACCCTAATCATGGACAATGAAATGTTGAATCATTGGTCCTAATTGAATAATGTGGGATGAATAAACCTGATTGCTATAAAATGGAAAACCCTAACCCTAGTATGGGAATAGTGGTGTTACCCTGGGATAGCATGGAACTGAAATATGACTGATATATCTGTTATCATCTGTACTAACCATGGAGGTATCCTAAGATGATGAACATAGACAGGTATGAGCTATGATGCTTTATTTATTGAAATTATTTATTGGGCCTTGTGTTCCATAATATGCCTTGTTTCTTAGTAAGAGGTAATGAGAGAATTGATGGGCCTCAAGTGCCACATAAGATGCTTGGGAAGCAAGTGTCATGTGTACCTTGGTCAGATGACCTGAAGTTGGTGGTTACCTGAAAAAGTGGTAACATTGCTCAGTAATAAGCTAAGGGTTTGAACCAAAAACTTGACATGGTTTTACCGTGGGTATAACACAAGTGCACGCATCATAGTAATATAGGCCTTTATGAGGCCCGAGTCAAACACAGGGACACTGAATTGTCGGTAGACTACTTACTAACTACTTGCGATCAACTAGACCAATTAAAAAGGTTTGAGAGTTGATCGAAAAAGAAAATAAAAATAAAAGAAAACAACACAATCGATTAAATGTTTGGTTTAATCAATTTAAACTGGAGTCTTTAGGATTGTGGTTTCACCGTAGGCTCTCATCGAAATAATTTCTACATAATTACCCTAATTTGTCTCCTATTCCAGGTAGTGGTCTGTAGTAATAATTGTTCGCTTTCACGATATAATTCACTACTTCAATCTAGGTCGGTTCCACGGTAGTAGCAACCTATACCCTAAACTAGGTGCATTAATATCCTACTCTGGGTTTCCACCATTAATTTTACATCGCCTTGTTCAAAGGATTTATTATTTAATGTGGTTTTTGTCTCTTTTTAACCGTTAATTCTTCTTTCAAAGTAATTAAAGGCATTAGATTATCATTAGGGTGATCAATCATAATGATATAAGGGAGAAAACAAAATCATAGCACGAATTTGAGAGACAAATTATGATGAACTATATAAAAATGTCATACAATGATTACGCGTGCTACTCCCGATCCTAAAGACAAAGGGGATTAGCCATGCATGTTCATCTCAATGAAAAACAACATGAGGGAAAACGAAGACATGGAGAAAACGTGGATATATATTGTGTAACCCCTGAACGGAGGAGATCCAGGTTATCCTCGGCCTAGGGTGAGCGTTCTGCAGCCTTCCAGTGGTGGAAAACTCCTTCGAAAGCCTTTGGAACGATCGAGGCGTGGTTCTCAGCTCCTTTCTCTTATCCCCTCCTCCTTGAGACATGTTCAGTGGCTAATGACATGATAGATTGCTTAGGGCCGCCTTAATTAGGTATATGCACCACTTTAGGTCGCCCAAAAATAACCACCATATGATTAGACATGATCTTTAGCAAAACCTGATCTGACATCGTTGATACCATCAACGCGAGTCGATGGTATCGACCCCCTGGGGTAGCGAAACTCCTACTTCTGGCATCCTCTCTGAAGATGGCTCGATACCATCGATGTGGTATCAATGGTATCAACTTCTTGATACCTGGCACACTATTGTCATATCGATAGCATCGAGAGTTAGTCAATGGTATCGACTCTTTAAACGTAACTTTTGCTATGGAATCCGTCGCTAGATCTCATCCTGTTGAGGCAAGCTCGATACCATTGACAGTGTGTCGATGGTATCAACATGCTCTTCTTCTTCTCTGACAAAGTCACTGTGGTCAGGTCGATGGTATCGACAGATCCAGATATGCGAACTGCCTAAAACAAACAGAAGAATACCAATCAAATTTGATAAATATGATCATTAATACAAAATCAGGTGAAACAAGGTAAATTTGATGTGTTACGAGACTATAGGCTAAAAGCAGTGAATCATGTAAAATTAGTCAAAAATATGACAAGAACATGCATAAAACCAATATAAGCAAGCCTATGAAAATGACTCAAAATCTTCACATCAAATGCCCAGAACAATATGTTTATGAGAGGGACTGAGATCCCAATGTCTTTTAGAGACTGAGAAGTAACTGATGAAAACAATACATGTTTCCTTATAACATTTGTTCTAATAAGTTATGTTTGAGAACTTGACTTATGCTAAAAGAATATGATAATGTACTTAATTAATTAGGTGAAACCTATTCATGTAGTGCTATGACCATAGATCCATCATCGTCAGTAGTTGGTGATGGTGAAACAGGTTTTCTTACGAGATCTCCTAGAGTTTGCATATTTTTGAATATGTGGGGGTCAATGGGCGAAAATATCCTTACGTCCTAATGTGAGAATTTATGGAAGGTAAACATTAAACCTCTCAATCCTTCATTGTATGTTCTGGGATGGTTGTATCACTAATCTCCCGATGATGTTAATGCCAGATCGATGGAGGGAAATATGAAATCTCACGACCGGGAAGAGAGTGCAGCCGCCAATGTAGCTCTATAGTGAGTTGCCACTATACCCTGGCAAGCTATGTAAGCAAAGACACAAGATGTCTTGCATGTAATCTCGCACTGACCTAGATGTGGGAAGTCATGGAAGCTGGCTCTTCCATTGACTTTGTATGGTACCGATTTTGACTTCGCAGTGATCGGTTGGAGTATGAGCGGTATACCTCAACTCCTCAGAGCTTAAGTATGTTTGTAAAACATAATCATCCGTGTAGCGTACTTGCATAATATTGAAATGCGAGAACCACTAGTTGATGTTAACCTGCTTAGTATGTCCATGGTATATAAATGTTACTTATGTTCTTCAATTCCATATTGAATAAGAGACATGCTGCCTTGTCAAGTTATAACTGAAATACTTGAATAGGATTGTTGCTCTAACCTGCACAGATAGTAATTTATCTACTACTGAAATGTATTATCCCACTGCTCAGTTTAGTTCTATTAAATTTCCATAATAATGTTTACGACAGAGAGTTATATCTCTCCCTGGGGCAATTTTATAATTGTCTCACCCCTGTGGGATTCAACATTTTTAGGTAGACACAAATAAAGAGGCAGAACCTCTATAGCAGAGGAAGAGAAGCACCAACAACATCAAGGACAATAGTAATATCCCTGGTGGGGATAGTAGTTGTCAGGATTTGTACATAAAGTCATATGTGTCGTCTCTGCAATCTCAGGTCCTAGGAGTCTGTAGATAGTGTTTTATAATCGATCTGAGATTTTGGTTTGATGCTTCGAGGTTTATGTTACTTGCACTGTTTGGCAAAATAATGATGTCTATATACTCCTCGAGAAGAGATGATACAATGAATGTACAATGTGGACCATTATGTAAATATACTATTGTGGTTTTTGTTTAAAGAATCTATGGTAATGGATCTTTTTATCAAAGGTTTCAATTTTTTTGTGATTTTCAGTAATTCTACTACTAAGGATCGCTTTCGCATCAGTTAATCGTGTTAAATGAGTTAATAACATTTTGGTCGAACGGTGCACCACAATTAGTGGAATCAGAGCTCTAGGTTCGCTAAGTCTACAAAGACATAGGATTAAGGTTGTCGAGTCTGTTCTAAGTGGTTTCCAGTTTATCTGATAGTGTCTTCTGCTCACATAGGATGAGAAAAACTTGAAGATGTATGGATCGCATGAAGAACATGCTACTGAGAGCAGCGTTGCTGCATCGGGAGGAGGTGCAAGGGATCAAGCTAGGGAGGAACTTGTACCTGAGATCCCTCAACTTGATCAAGCTGCATTAGGGAACCCAACCTTCCAAGTGATGTTTGGGCAGTTTATGGCAGCTATGACTCACATGACAGATAGGATGCCACTACCTGCATCAAGGGCACCGGCCCACAATGAAAGATAGGGAGATGGCAAGACCTTTGAAAGGCTTCAGAGAGTAGAAGCCACGGAGTATGATGGCACAGCTAACCCAGCAGATGCTGACTTATAGTTAACTGAGATGGAGAAGGCCTGCAGAATCCTTATGATTCCTGAAGATGAGAAGGTGAGACATGTTGTCTACCAACTGAAGGGGAGTGCTGGTCATTAGTGGACCATTGAGGAAAGTAAAAGGCCGGGAGTTGAAGTCAGATGGGATGAGTTCCGACATGAGTTTGTTGCTAGATACTTTCCCGAGATGTATCTGGTTGAGAAGATCTCTCAATTTGAGAGTTTGAGGCAAGGACAGATGAACATTAGTGAATATGAAGCTAGGTTCATGGAGTTGTTGCAGTTCTGTCCGCACATGGAAACTACTGATGAGGAGAGGATTCAGTGTTTTGAGAAGGGGTTGAACACTAAATTGACCACTTCAGTGTCTGCTTTAGAGAACTGAGAGAGGTTTGCTACTTTTGTGGAGTTCATAAGGTGGATAGAGAGGTCTGTGATCGAGAAGCGACAAACTAGTAATAAGAAAATGTATCCTCAGTTTCAAGGACCCTTTTCCGAGAGTTTCAAAAGATCGTGATTCTCAAAACCACCACCACCAACGTTTAATGCCCCGACGCAGTGGACGTCAAGTAGGGGTAGGGGTCGTAGTTTTATTCCAAGTAGAGTCTCCAGTACAACATCAACATCAGTGACAAGATCACCCAGGTAGAGTTTGGGAAGCTACAACTGCTACCAATGTGGGAGGTCAGGACACTTGAAGAGAGATTGCCCTGAAAAGATCAGAAATGTGACTCAACCCCAGAGGAAGAGTCAGTAAGGCTCACAGAGGCGACAATTCAATAATAATACTAGAGGACATGGACAAGCATCCCAAGCTAGATCGTCGGCACCTAATAACCAAGCACAGGGTCAACAGCAACCAACAGCTAGATTCTATGCCATGAATCAGCCTGAAGTAGTAGTCAACCCTAGGGTTGTGACAAGTCAGATGGAACTATTTTATTCTGATATGTCTTCATCCTACTTCGTATCTGTTTTAATTGATTCGGGAGCTACACATTCTTTTATCACTCGAGAAGTGATTTATGACTGCAACATGACTGCCATTCATAGAGCAGATAGTTTGATGCTAGAAACCCCTTTGCTGGGATCTGTAGTGTTGCGGGAGGTGTGTTCTCCCTACAATCTTTTCTTTTATGAACATCACATTCAAGTGGATCTTATACCACTTGAGATGTAGGGTTTTGATATAATCCTTGGAATGGACACCTTAGAGAAGTATAAGGTTGTCTTGGATTGCAGTTCCAAACAGGTTGTGTTCACAGACAATGGTGACACATGGATCTTTTAGGGAGATAGAAAGATTCTTCAAACTTGTCTTGTGTCAGCTATGGTAGCTGAGAAGTTGATGAGACCGGGATGCTTTACATTCTTAGCTCATGTGGTAGATACCACAATGGAGAGCCCTCATCCTTTTGAAGTTCCAGTTGTCCGGGAATTTGAAGATGTATTTCTTGAAGAACTTCCAGGTGTATCTCCGTCCCAAGAGATTGATTTTGAGGTTAATATGATTCTAAGCACACAACCTATAGCACATACACTGTATAGAATGGCACAGGTTGAGATGGCAGAGCTCAAGAAACAACTGCAAGAGTTGTTTGAGAAGGGTTTTATCTGACTGAGTACTTCACCATGGGGTGCTCCAGTTCTTTTTGTTAAAAAGAAGGACGTGTCGATGCAGTTATGCATTGACTATAGACAGTTAAATAAAGTAACCATAAAGAACAAGTATCCTCTTCCAAGGATAGACAACCTATTTGATCAGTTGTGTGGTACAACTATCTTTTCTAAGATAGATCTGAGGTCAGGATACCATCAGTTGCATATTAAGGAAAGTGACATATCTAAGTCTGCCTTTAGGACAAGGTATGGTCACTATGAGTTCATAGTTATGTCGTTTGGACTAACTAATGCACCAACTGCATTCATGGAACTCATGAATAGAATCTTTCAACCTTTTCTTGATCAATGTGTAGTCGTCTTTATAGATGACATCTTGATCTACAGTAGAGATGCTCAACAGCATGAGCAACACCTCTGTCAGGCTTTGACTTTGCTAATAAAGCATAGGCTATATGCTAAGTTTAGCAAATGTGAGTTTTGGTTACCAGAAGTTTCTTTTCCAGGACACGTGATATCTTCCTCAGGTATTTGTGTTGATTCTAAGAAGGTAGAATCTATCCTGCAATGGGAACAACCAAAAACACTGATGGAGATTTGTAGTTTTCTTGGACTAGCAGGCTATTACACAAGGTTCATCAAGAAATTCATCTCTATAGCTTTACCCCTAACCAAGTTGACCAAGAAAGAGGTTCCTTTTGTCTGGAGTGACAAGTGTCAACATTCTTTCCAGTTTTTGAAAGAAAGGTTAACAAGTGCACCTGTGCTAGTGTTACCTGAGCAGGGAAAGGGGTACATAGTTTTCTGTGATGCATCCAAGAACGGTCTAGCATGTGTGTTGATGTAGGATAAACAAGTGATTTCTTTTGCTTCTCGACAGCTTAAGAAACACAAGGAGAATTATCTGACCCACGATCTAGAGCTAGCTATTGTGGTCCATGCCTTGAAGATCTAGAGACATTATCTCTATGGAAAGACATTCCAGATTTTCACAGACCATAAGAACCTAAGGTATATCTTCTCATAGCATGAGATGAACATGAGACAACGCCGCTGGATGGAATTAATCAAGGACTATGACTGTACAATTGATTATCATCCAGGGAAGGCTAATGTAGTGGTTGATGCATTAAGCATAAAATCATCAACACCAACCTTAGATAAAGCACAGTTGAATTCCTTAGTGTGCTCTAAAAGAGATATGTTTATATCCTTGAGGCAAGACAATGTACAGCTTAAGGTATCATTATTAGCCGGGCTATTAGCTGAGATGCAAGTGAAACCTACTTTGAGGTAGCAAATTAAAGGAGCACAACAAGCTGATACGATGATTCAGTAGATCAGGTCAGAGTGTGGTAGTGAGAAACGAGATGGCTTCCATGATTCAGATGATCAGGTAGTCTGTTACCATGGTAGGATGGTAGTACCTGATGTTTATAACTTAAGAAAGTTAGTTCTGGAAGAAGCTCATTCTTCAATGTATGCTATGCATCTAGGGAGCACCAAGATATATCATAACTTAAAAGATATGTATTGGTGGCATGGATTGAAGAAAGATGTTGCTGAGTTTGTTATGTGGTGTCCGATGTGTCAGCAGGTTCAAGATGAACATCAGAAGCCCACAGGAACAATGCAACCACTACCTATATCGTAGTGGAAATGGGATCATGTAACCATGGACCTTATGGTTGGTTTGCCTAGAACATCCAAAAGTCATGATTCCATTTGGGTGATAGTTGATAGGTTGACTAAGACAGTGCATTTCTTACCTGTCAAAACAACCTATATTGCTGAGAAGCTTGCACAAATATACATAGATGAGATAGTGTGATTGCACAGGGTTCCAGCTACTATCGTCTTTGATAGAGGTCCCCAATTTACGAATCATTTTTGGGAGCGACTCCATAAAGCTTTGGGTACACAATTAAGGTTTAGTACAACCTTTCACCCCCAGACAGACGGACAGTCTGAAAGGACCATACAAACCTTGGAGGACTTACTTAGGGCATGTGTCCTTCAATTTATAGGAAGTTGGGATCTACACCTGAGCTTGATAGAATTTGCTTATAATAATAGATATCAGCACCATATGCAACATTATATGGTATACGTTGTAGATCTCCCTTATGTTGGTATGAAATCAGAGAATATCAACTTTTGGGTCCTGAGCTAGTACAACAAACAACAGAGAAGATTAAAGTAATACAATAACAGTTGAAAGCTACCCAGGATAGACAGAAATCTTATGCTGACAAACATCGTAGACCCTTAGAATTCCAAGTTGGAGACATAGTATACCTCAAGGTTTCACCTTGGAAAGGTATCCTAAGATTTGTAAAGAAGGGGAAGTTAGCTCCTAGATTTATGGGGCCGTATTCGATCATTGAAAGGATGGGAAAGGTAGCCTATAAGCTGGAGATATGACCTGAGTTGCATAGATTGCACCCAGTGTTTCATATCTCCATGTTGAGTAAGTGGCATCCTAACACAGAGTTAGTTTTGCAACCTATGGAGGTAGAACTAAATGATGATATATCTTATGTTGAAGGATCGGTGTTGGTTCTTGACAGAAGGATTAAAAAGCTGAAAAAGAAAGACATTAGTCTTGTAAAAGTTCTCTGGCATCACCATGGCATTGAAGAAGCTACGTGGGAGCTAGAGGAAGAGATGAGGAGAAAATATCCTACTCTTTTCTCTTGATGTTTTTGTTGATGATTTTGGGGACGCAATCCTTGTAAGGGGTGGATAATTTGTAACATCCCTGACCTGGGTTATGGTTTAACCCTAGGTGTTTTGGTTAAGAAAGGTAATTATATGCTTTATATTATCTTTTGAAAAGTATTTAAGGCTCAAGAGGAACTTATATTTCATTTTAGTCCATTTTGAATAAGGTTGAATATAATATTTTGCGTGTTATGGACTAAAGTGTAATTTACCGAAGTTGAGGGGTTAATTTGCAAATGTTACATGATAATATGTTCCTCATGTGTTGAAGCATCATGGGAATGAAATGATGCAGAGGTATGGCTAGTGAAAGCCTGAGTACCAAGAAAGAGCTGATAAAGCAATGGTTGAGCATTAAAACCTAGTTTTGGATTAGTGTGCAATTTACCCAAAACCCAGGGTTCAATATGCAAATTACCACTTCATTAAGGTCCCTAATATTTCTTGGCATCATGTAGAGAAAAGAAAATGAGAGGGGCGTCTCATTTGTACCTCTTTGAAGGAGAGAGAATCTTGATATTAAAATAATCAAGATCTAAGAACAAATGGAACTTTATTTCAAATTAATGCAAAAATAAATATAATAATTGATGGGCCTTCAACCAGAAAAACGAGATGGTTGGATTTGTTAAAGTATGAACACCATTGTGCCATTGATAGGCCACGGAATATCTAACTTGAGTGGAGAGTCCACTCACCTTAAGTTAATGGAATGTAATATCCATTAAAAATGGGATATTAATATAATATGATTAAGGTGCTTAATTTCTTTTTCCTTAATTCATGTATAATAGAAGTGAATTTGGAGATAAGGAAGATATCTTTGCATGAACGTAATTGAGTAGAAAGAGGTGGCACAATTTTTGGAATTAAAGGATTTTTATAAGGCATTTTCTCTCTCATTGATTTCCTTATAAAAAGACCCTTTACCACTCAAACCAAGGACTTTTTCGAATCCACTTCTTTCATTTGCTTGAAAAAATGATCAAGGGAGCTAGGGACATCAGGAAGACGACCCTCAACCTGTTGGTAAGCTTCTTGACCTTCATTCATCTTGATTTCATGGTGGAAATCATAAATCAATGCATGATTTTTTCATATCTCAATCCCATTTTCACTTCTAACCATTCCTTTTCACCCAAAAGCTTGAGAAACGATCCTTGTGGTGTGGAAAAGCTTCTTAAACCATTGTTGACGTGAATCTCCAAGATTTGAAGCTCAATTGAAGGTGGGTTATATAACTTGAAACCCTATTCATTGTTATTGATTTCAATTTCTCAATCAACTATGTTCAATTGCTCTTCTTTCAATTCCTTTGATTAGTTGATGCAATTACCATGATAATGGCAGTATTTTTTGATGGACTAAGGCTTTATGATGATAACATCATCTTAGGCTCACTTTCCAACAAATTTGAGTTTTAAACGGTTTCAAGGGTTTGGTCCAAATGGTTTCACCAAACCGTTTGGAGACCAAACGATTTCCAAACTGTTTGAAGGCTTGGACCCCAAACCGTTTAGAGGAGTTGACCATTTGGATGGCTTGACCATTTGAGGTCAGAACCCTAGAATATGTTGGATGATTATCCATTTGATCTAATTGATTAAGTCAATATATAGACAATCCTCCAAGTGGAAACCCTAATCAGCTAAGTGCTGAATTTGCAATTAATTAAGTTGATGTTTTAGGTTGATTAGCCCAAATGGTTTCAAGATCATTTGGAGGTCATCCACATGACCTCAAGACTGTTTGAGGTCATTTCATATCATAAATTGATGATGGTTCATTGTTTTCAATTGGATTAGTTCCACAATGTTAAGCATTGATGGTTCCTCAATTCCAAAACCCTAATTGAAGGAGTCTTGATTATAAACCCTATATTTAATTAGGTTTAAAACCCTAATCGATGGTCTAATTGAGGGGTGATTCTATGGTTCAATTGATGAATGAATCAAGTATTCAATTGAAAGGCAGTTCATGGATTGAAACCTTGAAATGATTTAAGTGTTGAAACACCTTTTTGGTCCATTCGGTTTTGAGAGGGTTTGGACCAAACAGTCTCAAGACCGTTTGGGACCAAATGATCCTAAACTGTTTGGAGACCCAAGCTAATTCAGTTTCAACACTTTCTTGCTCATTCGGTTTCAAGGCAATGTTTGCTTAAATGGTTTCAAGGGCAGTATGCCCAAATGGTTTCAAACCATTTGAACTCTAAAAGTCCAAGACCGTTTAAGGTCTAAGTAGCCAAGACCGTTTGAGGTTCAAAATGGTTAATCCATTTGGATATCTAATGTAATTGAAGATTCAATTGGTCAGTTCATATGAATACCCATGTGATTGAAGGATCAATTGATCAAACCTTCTGGGCATCCTAGAAGAGGATGAGAGAGAGATTGATACATGCAAGATAATCATGTAGCAATCAAGCCTAACACATTCAAAGTAAGTGTGATATACAATTAGGGTATGATCCTTGGTAAAGAGATCATGAATCCCTAATTGAGTTAATTGATGAACTCAAACCCTAAATTAGGGCCAATCTGAATGAAACCCTAATCTAGGAAGATAATGTGATGTGAATTTAGGGTAATGACATGAGTAACCCTAATTCATATTATTTTGATGTAAAACCCTAATTTGGATGAATAGTAAACCCTAATTGTGGGTTATTGAACATAAACCCTAAATCTAGGGTGTTGTGATGTGAATAGTAAACCCTAATACAAAATAGGGTGAAGATGTGTGAAACCCTAATTCTGGTTCATGCTATTTAGCATGAAACCCTAATCCTGGACAATGAAATGTTGAATCATTGGTCCTAATTGAATAAAGGGGGATGAATAACCCTGATTGCTATAAAATGGGAAACCCTAACCCTAGTATGGGAATAGTGGTGTTACCCTGGGATAACATGTAACTGAAATATTTGTTATCATATGTACTAACCATGCAGGTATCCTAAGATGATGAACATAGCCAGGTATTAGCTATGATGCTTTATTTATTGAAATTATTTATTGGGTCTTGTGTGCCATAATATGTCTTTTTGCTTAGTAGGAGGTAATAAGAGAATTGATGGGCCTCAGGTGCCAAATAAGATGCTTGTGAAGCAAGTGTCATGTGTACCTTGGTCAGATGACCTGAAGGTGGTGGTTACCTAAAAAAGTGGTAACAATGCTCAGTAATGAGCTAAGGGTTTGAATGCCCAGAACCATATGTTTATGAGAGGGACTAAGATCCCAATGTCTTTTAGAGACTGAGAAGTAACTGTGATAAAAATACATGTTTCCTTATAGCATTTGTTCTATTAAGTTATGTTTGAAAACTTGACTGATGCTAAAAGAATATGATAATGTACTTAATTAATAAGGTGAAAGCTATTCATGTAGTGCTCTGACCATAAATCCATCATTGTCAGTAGCTGGTGATGGTGAAATAGGTTTTCTTATGAGATCTCCTGGAGTTCGCATATTTTTGAATATGTGGGGGTCGATGGGCAAAAATATCCTTATGTCCTAATGTGGGAATTGATGGAAGGTAAACATTAAACCTCTCAATCCTTCATTGTATGTTCCGGGATGGTTGTATCACTAATCTCCCGATGATGTTAATGCTGGATCGATGGAGTTAAACATGAAATCTCTCGATCGCGAAGAGAGTGCAGCCGCCACTATAGCTTTATAGTGAGTTGTCACTATACCCTGGAAAGCTATGTAAGCAAAAACACAAGATGTCCTGCATGTAATCTTGCACTGACCGAGATGTGGGATGTCACATCCCGATCTCACACTAACCACTAATCACGAGATTAGGGCGTGACAGAGGGATTATCACATAACAAATCACTGAGAACTTTTTCTTTTTAACACCTCGTAATGATATCTGGATATTGCTGTAAACTAAAACATAATAAACTATTGCGGAAGCATTTCAATTAAACTGGCTAGAGAACATAAACAGAGTTTACAACATGTAACATTGTTCAACAGAAAGTAAACATAACAGTTAATTTAAATCTTTATACACATTCCACATACACACTCTCTCTCACCCACGCCATGTCCCAAGGACCGAGGGGAAAGGACTAAGAGACCACTATCTAACTAAACTAACTACATATACCTTCTACAGATTAAGCGTTAGGATGAAAAGATCCTTCTGATTCCTGGAATTGTCGCTGACCTAAAAATGTTTGAGTAGAGGAATGAGCCTACTCGCTCAGTGAATAATATTTCACTTAACCATCATCGGATAACTCTATATTTTACATTTAACAGGAATATGTGGATAAAATAACAAACTGAGCAGTTCAAATTAAACAGTGCAATTATCGCAGAAAAGTATACTGAACATTTAAAGAACAAGTATTATAAATTCTAATTCTGAACAAACACAAGTTTCATATTAATCTACCTTAATTCTAAGTAATCATCTTTTAACTTATGCCCTGATCATATGCAGTGTACTCTTCATATAAAGTCTCGTAGCAAACTACGAACCCACCGTACAAGACTTAGCGACACACCCGGGAAATGCTAAGTCTGACTGCCGTCCTGGTCTGCGTCAGGACTCTCAGGCTCACACGGCCTCACTGCACTCTCAAAGAGTGTACTCTAGACTCCTCCTCTAACCTGAGCACACAGGCGGAGAGTCTGGGTTACCACTGTGACACACGCACAAATTATTGTTGAATAACCCCTATTTACTCCAGTGCCACTGTGACACACGCACAGATTATTGTTGAACACTGCCTCTCTATCCTCGTGCCACCGTGACACACGCACGGATTATTGTTGAACACGAGCCACCGACCATCTAGACACACCCTAGGTAGGTCGTTTCACCCCTAAGGCACAGACCTCTCAAAGGGGTTCTACGGTGTCAGGGCATCTAAGTCTAACACATTTTATTATAACAAGAAAACTCTTATAACATTTTGTCTCTCTCTCACATATTCGACTACTGGAATATACTGTAATTCTGCAATTCACTAGCTGAAACTAGAAGTTCAACTTTCATAACATTTCTATATATAGTGCAACAACTATTCTCTTATATCGCAATAACTCATAACTCAGCTATGCTTTCATGCAAATAGATTCGTTCACTATAAATAGATTTCATATCTATTCCACGTATCTATACTGATTTCATATTATTGAACATTCAAATATACTATTTTGAAAGGAATACTCAATCTGAAATACTTTATCACATTTATTCGCATCTTACTGAAATTACTCGTAAAGCATACACATTTATTTTACTAATCATTTCATTTCATTTGAACTATGCAAATTAAAAGTCTAGGGATGATAACTATGCTCGACATCCGAGTAATCTCTATTTCCCACATATACACATAAACAACATTTTCATATATGCAATATCTACGATTAACGAGTTAAACCTTGATAATTAAGTGAGATAATACTCATCCACTTCGGTGTGTTCGTATACACCGAAAACATCCACAAACACGCCTAAATCTACTTTTCTGCAACTTTGCACCCCGTGCAACAAATTCGGGAAGTCCGAATTCGTTCAGATCCATCTAGGAACGCGTCTAGAGTCCCAGTTCTGAGCAAATTTCTGGATCATCTTCAACCTGGAATATGCCCAATTTGAACCTGCAATCGAACAGTACTTCCACAGAGGTTCAATCGCACACATACTCAGGAAAAAGATGACCCAGCTAATCGTTGATGCTCGTGTCTTAGAGTCGACAGATTCATGCACGAGCCTCAAGGCCGGACTCAAAAGCAACGATTCGAGTCGGGGACCAACATCTCTGGTTCGAACCTTTACTGTCGGAGTCGGGGAACCGATTAAAGATGTTGGTTGCGCCCAGACTGGCCCCTGACCGGTGCCGTAGCCTATTGCTGCTGCAGCTGTGTGCCGGCACCCTTGCTGGTTGGCTGGCTGTGCCTGGTTGCTTGAACTCCAAGGTCGAAGTCGGGCGGCGGTCTGGAACTGCTAGCTCGCCCAGAATGGCCCCCTTGGCCGGCGCCCTACGGCTGGCCTCGGCTGCTGCTACTGGCCATGCTGCTGCTAGGGGTTCCGCTAGGGCACAACTGGGCACGAGGAAGGAGATGGAAGGTGGGCGGAGGCAAGGCGACCGTCGCTCACGCCAAGGTGGCTCCCAGCCATCGCTGCAGCTGTTGTGTTGCTGGCTGGCACCCTGCCGCTTGGCCATGGAGTTGCAGGTCGTCCACAAGCCAAGGCTATAGGTGGCTGAGCTGCTAGGTGAGTAAAGGAGGAAGAGGAAGGGTGAGGGAAGGAGAAAGGGAGGAGAAGAAGAGGCCGACGCCGCTGATTCGGGGCCTAGGATGCCAAATCACCCAAAATCCCCCCTATGCTTCCTCTCGGTCGAGAGCTAGTTGAGCGCCGCTACAGTCGGTTCCCGTTTCAATCGGGAAGAAGGAGATACGTAATAAGCGAGAAAAGGAAAGGCTAAATAAAGGCTAGAAGAAAATTGGAAAAATTGCAAAACTAAACCCTAGTTCTAGAAAATGCCATAACTATGGCCTCAGGGGTCCAATTTGGATAATTTCTTTTGCATCATTTCAAGCACGAACTCCTCTACCTACTTAAGGCGTGAAAGCATACTGATTAGACTGTTTCACTGGATCAAAGCTCAAATTGCATCTGTGATTACTTGATTCAACTTAATGAACTTAATAATCAACATTGCTATCATCATTAATTACCTCATATGAGTAAATCTCAACTATTGATTCATGACTTAGCTTATCTTGATTATTAGCTAGTCACAACTGGTCAAATGCACAAATTGCATCTTGAGTACTTTATTCAATTTGATTAAATTAATGATGCACTAAGCGATGTGCTTACTGGTTAATCATGGAGTGGGTCATAACAATCTCCCTCCCTTATAAGAATTTCATCCTGAAATTCCTTAAAGAGAAAAGGAAACTTGTTACGCATATCTGACCCAAAAACTCCCACGTGGCTTCTTCTAAGTTGTGGTTTCTCCACAAAACCTTCACTAATGGTATCTCACAATTTTTGAGTTTCTTGATCCTCTAATCAACTATCTGTATTGGTCCCTCAATATAGGACACATCTGATCTGATTCCAGATCAAACCACAATACATTGTCTTTCTAGAACTGTTATAACAGTAACTCAAATTATGGTAATTACTGAGAAATTATCATACTATACATGCAGGAAAACTAAAATTCTTAAATAAACAGAATGCATGTCAATTTGGCACTTTATACTAAAAATCATGCAATTGAACTGTTAAACATCACTACATCTCATACTGAGAATTTTGATATCAAAATACTTGATTCATTGTACACCCTATCCTTAGGGTTTCAGTTACCTCATTCACTTGTCACATGGCAACACCCTATCCTTAGGGTTTCAGTTATCTCATCTATTTGATTGTAGTTCAAATCACAATACGATATCATTCTAGAACTGGCAGAGCAGTATATTCAAAATCATTGTAA
Source organism: Alisma plantago-aquatica (assembly GCA_963693085.1). Classification (NCBI taxonomy): domain Eukaryota; kingdom Viridiplantae; phylum Streptophyta; class Magnoliopsida; order Alismatales; family Alismataceae; genus Alisma; species Alisma plantago-aquatica. The sequence continues at coordinate 178,098,342 of OY856414.1, read as the reverse complement.
TTACTGAGTAATCCTTATATCATGCATGCAGGAAGATTTAAAATTCATAAATATCCCAAACTCATATCAATTTTGGCACATACATACTGAATTCATGCAATTGAACATCTTATTACACCAATAAGAGTAATTTACTTCACATATAAGAAATCGTCTGTAATATTTATCAATTATCTGAAATTTCTCGAAGAACATGCACATTAACCCAAATCCTGGTTTGTGCATCACATAACTCAATTAAGAGTTGCTTACGTATCATAACACAAATAATTAATAATACTTGAGAATTTCTAGTAATATCTCAAAGAAATGTGCCAATTCATGTAAATGTTAAGTCACACACATTAACATAACAGGAAGCATGCAGCTAGGTTTATTTGCATATTTTAATGCTATCGTACTTTCTTGAAATCATGCACCTGATGATTTACAAAATCTGTATTGTCTGGGTTTATACCCAAACTGTACCATTATCAGTCGTGTATTTCTAAACTCAACCTTCACACTAAGCAAATTGGGTTTCGATGAACTATGTAAATACACTGGTCCAATCTACACTTTCTACCATACAGAGCTTCATACGGGGCCAAACCAAGACTGGAATGGTGACTATTGTTGTATGCAAACTCTATAAGTCTTAAATGTTCTTCCCAACTTCCACTGAAAAGCAAAACACATGCTCTCAGCATGTCCTCAAGAGTCTGAATGGTTCTCTCAGACTGACCATCCGTCTGCGGGTGAAAAGGTTGTACTGAATCTTAACATTTTGCCCGAAGCACAATGCAACTATTTCCACAACCTGGATGTGAACTTATGATCTCAATATGATATGATTGAAACTGGATTACCAGGAAACCTAACTATTTCATCCATGTATATCTTATTCAAGTTTCGAGACATCAAAGCTTGACTTAATATGAAGAAAGCGAGCAGACTAAATTAGTCTATCCACAATCATTCATATCGACTCATAACCTCTAGGTGTCCTGGGTAACCCTACCACAAAAAACCATTGTGATATGTTCCCATTTCCATTCAGGCATAGAAAAAGATTACAAGGTAGCTGTAGGTTTCTGGTGTTCAGCCTTAACCTACTGGCACACACTACTTCTAACCATGTACTCAACTACATCCTTTTTCATACCTGACCACCAGTATAACTCCTTGAGATTCCTGTACATCTTAGTGTTACGTAGATGCATAGCGTACATCGATACATGTGCTTCCTCAAGAATCTTTTCTTTCAAATCACTGTCTCGAGGTACACAACATATCATGCTAATATAACATACCATCATCTAAAAACCTAAACTCTGGTCTTTTCCCCCTATCATGTCATGCACGATCTGCTGCAACCCACTGTCACTCTGCTAAAGTTCCTTGATCTAATCTTAAAAAGTAGGTTTGACTTGCATCTGTGCAATCAAACCGCTCTATTTTGTCACCCCTAAGTCTAAGTTCAACTTTCACATTTCTACTAACAGGTCTCTATTGAAACATGCCATGAAAAATACATTAGCTGTTGAACTTGACTTCCTGCTCATAGCATCAACCACCACATTTAGCTTTCCAATGTGATAATCTATCGTCACATCATAAAGATAGTGACGCTGTGTCATAAAAGCATGAACTACAACATCTAACTCCAGATCATGTGACGAGTAATTCTCCTCATTCTATGCTACTTACCTCTTGTTACTTATCCTTCTCATTTTGATCTTATAGAGTAAACATCCCAAAAATTGAAATACACAAGGTAAGAATAGATTATTCCTCATTCTTATCATTACTGTAAGAATTTATTTCATATCGCACTTCACTTATATTGTATTTCTCCTTTTGTTTTAGACACATTTGTTACATTTCAAATTTGTATCTTACTCTTTTCTCTGAATCATTTTCATATTATGTATCTACCTTCCAGATTAGCTAACTTTAAACCCTGGATTTTATTAGTGCTAGGTTACCTTTCATAGTGCAAATTGTATGATCTTGTTTTATAAAGATACTAGTATTCAAGGTCAAATCACTAGCGACATCCCTTGAACTACTTCAACTATAATCATTCTAGGGTTTGGTCCTTATCAGTAACATAGAATTATTGTGATGTGACTTTGCTTCCTTAGTTTGAAATCAAACATTAGATCTCATAAGTTTTACTCAAGTCTTCCTTATCTTATCACTGGAATTTCCTTCCTCTTACTTGAACATCCAACTAAGTTACATTCTCAATTTACCCTGCTAGGGTTTCATTATCGTATTGTGTGCCATTACTTCATTCACTTATACGTCTCTACCATGGTAGCTATACATCATATGTGATTCATTCATTTTCTAAATTACACATTTGTTCTTTATTTTAGGAACTAATTAGTTAGTTTATAGAGACTCAGAATCCAAAGGTAGTATGTATGAATGTATTAAACTTTAAAATAAAGATATGCATTCCATACTTTCAATTATGTCATGTAATTCTCGTTCCTTAATCAAAGTCGTCATTTTTAACATTTCTTTTGATCCAACTAAGTTCCTTGTCCTGGTCTTATGATTTACATAAGACTCTTTATTTATATGTACTTATTATATACTTAACTCTTTTCTTCTATTTTCCCTTTGCTTTGAAGTACATAAAAATTATTTTACTCTATTACCTGATCAATTCCATGGTTGATTCTTACTATCTTAGCCCTTACATACTATTCTCATATCTTTTCCATATTCTCATATTTAGAAATCATATAATACTAATCATTAAACTTAATCTGAACCTTACGTCGTGTTCCTTTATTTCCAATTAAGGATTGCCCATATAAGGTTTCAACTGATTCTTAGTTGTTCTAATCTTTCCCTTATATCTCAACATCTTAGTGTATATACATTCTTACTATGATGTGAGTCTAAATTATCCAGAGTCTACTCTTATTATATTGTTAATAGGAGTCATTAGATCTTAGTAACACATCTTGCCAGCCGGACCAGGCCGAACCTGTAGTCCTGAAGCCAAGAGCTACTCAGGATTGACCAACTCCTATTAATATCAAACATGTGGAAAGAATATCCACTTAGGGCAGACTCATTTAAACATAACTTCTGGTCTACTTAATACAAAGAACATAAACAATAAATAAATCACTTCATGACACTCAATCAATATAAAAGAATCATATTTATTCTATAAGCTGAAATCTAAATTCATAAATATAAGAGCATTTCTAGTGATTTCCAATCAAATAAGCAATATAAGGCAAGAGTTGCATCGCATCCTATGTTTAATCTCTTATTCCTGTATTAATTTCTGATTTCTTAACCCTAAGATTTCTAGGGTTTGTCTCTAGCCTATCCTTCCTCTGCATACCTGGCCAGGGCATCCAGAGAAGAATAGACAGAGTAGCTTGATACCGGTTAATCTAAGTATTCAGACACCTGGCCAGGGTATCTAAACACTCAGACCTCCCAGAGCTAAAGACATATCACTTCTTATTTTCCTCACTTATAACTTTATCTTTTGATCCTAATGATCCCTGATGACTCAGCCTAAGTTCTCTACTTGGTTCTCGTGACCACATCCTCTTCCTGCCATCTGCAATAGTATAACATAATACTTCCTGTTAGCAAATTGCAGTTAGAAGGAAGACACCTAAGTCCTAATCCTATTGGTCTCTTATCGTCCCCTGACCTTGACTTAGAGTATTCATATACTCAACCTATGCTCTGATACCAAGACGTCACACCCCGATCTCACACTAACCACTAATCACGAGATTAGGGCGCGACGGAGGGATTATCACATAACAAATCACTGAGAACTTTTTCTTTTTAATACCTCGTAATGATATCCGGATATTGCTGTAAACTAAAACATAATAAACTATTGCGGAAGCATTTCAATTAAACTGGCTAGAGAACATAAACAGAGTTTACAACATGTAACATTGTTTAACAGAAAGTAAACATAACAGTTAATTTACATCTTTATACACATTCCACATACACACTCTCTCTCACCCACGCCATGTCCCAAGGACCGAGGGGAAAGGACTAAGAGACCACTATCTAACTAAACTAACTACATATACCTTCTACAGATTAAGCTTTATGATGAAAAGATCCTTTTGATTCCTGGAATTGTCGCTGACCTGAAAATGTTTGAGTAGAGGAATGAGCCTACTCGCTCAGTGAATAATATTTCACTTAGCCATCATCAATTAACTCCATATTTTACATTTAACAGGAATATGTGGATAAAATAACAAACTGAGCAGTTCAAATTCAACTGTGCAATTATCGCAGAAAAGTATACTGAACATTTAAAGAACAAGTATTATAAATTCTAAATCTGAACATACACAAGTTTCATATTAATCTACCTTAATTCTAAGTAATCATCTTTTAACTTATGCCCTGATCATATGCAGTGTACTCTGCATATAAAGTCTCGTAGAGAACTACGAACCCACCGTACAAGACTTAGTGACACACCCGGGAAATGCTAAGTCTGACTGCCGTCCTGGTCTGCGTCAGGACTCTCAGGCTCACACGGCCTCACTGCACTCTCAAAGAGTGTACTCTAGACTCCTCCTCTAACCTGAGCACACAGGCGGAGAGTCTGGGTTACCACTGTGACACACACACAGATTATTGTTGAATAACCCCTATTTACTCCAGTGCCACCGTGACACACGCACGGATTATTGTTGAACACTGCCTCTCTGTCCTCGTGCCACCGTGACACACACACGGATTATTGTTGAATACGAGCCACCGACCATCTAGACACACGCTAGGTAGGTCGTTTCACCCCTAAGGCACAGACCTCTCAAAGGGGTTCTACGGTGTCAGGGCATCTAAGTCTAACACATTTTATTATAACAAGAAAACTCTTATAACATTTTGTCTCTCTCTCACATATTCGACTACTGGAATATACTGTAATTCTGCAATTCACTAGCTGAAACTAGAAGTTCAACTTTCATAACATTTCTATATATAGTGCAACAACTATTCTCTTATATCGCAATAACTCATAACTCAGCTATGCTTTCATGCAAACAGATTCGTTCACTGTAAATAGATTTCATATCTATTCCACGTATCTATATTGATTTCATATTACTGAACATTCAAATATACTATATTGAAAGGAATACTCAATCTGAAATACTTTATCACATTTATTCACATCTTACTGAAATTACTTGTAAAGCATACACATTTATTTTACTAATCATTTCATTTCATTTGAACTATGCAAATTAAAAGTCTAGGGATGATAACTATGCTCGACATCCGAGTAATCTCTATTTCCCACATATACACATAAACAACATTTTCATATATGCAATATCTATGATTAACGAGTTAAACCTTGGTAATTAAGTGAGATAATACTCACCCACTTCGGTGTGTTTGTATACACCGAAAACGTCCACAAACACGCCGAATTCTGCTTTTCTGCAACTTTGCACCCCGTGCAACTAATTCGGGAAGTCCGAATTCGTCCAGATCCGTCTAGGAACGCGTCCAGAGTCCCGGTTCTGAGCAAATTTTTGGATCATCTTCAACCTGGAATATGCCCAATTTGAACCTGCAGTCGAAAAAAAGATGACCCAGCTAATCGTTGCTGCTCGTGTCTTGGAGTCGACGGATTCATGCACGGGCCTCAAGGCCGGACTCAAAAGCAACGATTCGAGTGCTTTCTTGTGCCCAACATCTCTGGTTCGAACCTTTACTGCCGGAGTCGGGGAACCGATTAGAGATGTTGGTTGCGCCCAGACTGGCCCCTGACCGGCGCCGTAGCCTGGTGCTACTGCAGCTGTGTGTCGGCGCCCTTGCTGGTTGGGTGGTTGCGCCTGGTTGCTTGAGCTCCAAGGTCGAAGTCGGGCGGCGGTCTGGTGCTGCTAGCTCACCCAGAATGGCCCCCTTGGCCGGTGCCCTACGGCTGGCCTCGGCTGCTGCTACTGGCCATGCTGATGCTAGGGGCGCCGCTAGGGCACAACTGGGCACGAGGAAGGAGATGGAAGGTGGGCGGAGGCAAGGCGACCGTCGCTCGCGCCAAGGTGGCTCCCAGCCATCGCTACAGCTGCTGTGCTGCTGGCTGGCGCCCTGCCGCTTGGCCATGGAGTTGCAGGTCGGCCGCAAGCCAAGGCTATAGGTGGATGAGCTGCTAGGCGAGTAAAGGAGGAAGAGGAAGGGTGAGGGAAGGAGAAAGGGAGGAGAAGAAGAGGACGACGCCACTGATTCGGGGCCTAGGATGCCAAATCGCCCAAAATCCCCCCTATGCTTCCTCTCGGTCGAGCGCTAGTTGAGCGCCGCTACAGTCGGTTCCCGTTTCAATCGGGAAGAAGGAGATAAGTAATAAGCGAGAAAAGGAAAGGCTAAATAAAGGCTAGAAGAAAATTGGAAAAATTGCAAAACTAAACCCTAGTTCTAGAAAATGCCATAACTATGGCCTCGGGGGTCCAATTTGGATGATTTCTTTTGCATCATTTCAAGCACGAACTCCTCTACCTACTCAAGGCGTGAAAGCATACTGATTAGACTATTTCACTAGATCAAAGCTCAAATTGCATCTGTGATTACTTGATTCAACTTAATGAACTTAATAATCAACATTGCTATCATCATTAATTACCTCATATGAGTAAATCTCAACTATTGATTCATGACTTAGCTTATCTTGATTATTAGCTAGTCACAACTGGTCCAATGCACAAATTGCATCTTGAGTACTTTATTCAATTTGATTAAATTAATGATGCACTAAGCGATGTGCTTACTGGTTAATCATGGAGTGGGTCATAACATGGGAAGTAATGGAAGCCAGCTCTTCCATTGACTTTGTATGGTACCGATTTTGACTTTGCAGTGATCGGTTGGAGTATGAGCTGTATACCTTATCTCCTCAAAGCTTAAGTATGTTTGTAAAACATAATCATCCATGTAGCGTACTTGCATAAGATTGAAATATGAGAACCACTAGTTGATGTTAACTTGCTTAGTATGTCCATGGTACATATATGTGACTTATGTTCTTCAATTCCATATTGAATAAGAGACATGCTGCCTTGTCAAGTTATAAATGAAATACTTGAATAGGATTGTTTCTCTAACCTGTACAGATAGTAATTTAACTTCTATTGAAATGTATTATCCCACTGCTCAGTTTATTTCTATTAAATTGCCATGATAATGTTTACGGCGGAGAGTTATATCTCTTGTTGGGACAATTTTATAATTGTCTCATCCCCGTGGGATTCAACATTTTTAGGTAGACACAGACAAAGAGGAAGAACCTCTGTAGCAGAGGAAGAGTAGCAATAGCAACATCAAGGACAACAGTAATATCCCAGGTGGTGATACTGGTTGTCAGGATTTGTACATAAAGTCCTATGTGTCGTCTTTGTACTCTCAGTTCCTAGGAGTCAGTAGATAATGTTTTATAATCGATCTGAGATTTTGGTTCGATGCTTCGAGGTTTATGTTACTTGTGTTGTTTGGCAAAGTAATGATGTCTTTATACTCCTCGAGAAGAGATGATACAATGAATGTACAATGCAAACCAGTATGTAAATATACTACGGCGGTTTTTGTTTAAAGAATCTCTGGTAATGGATCTTTTTATAAAAGGTTTCAATTTTTTTGTGATTTTCAGTAATTCCACTACTAACGATCGCTTCCACATCAGTTAATCGTGTTAAATGAGTTAATAATGTTTTGCTCGAATGGTGCACCACACTAACCCTGGTATGGGAATAGTGGTGTTACCATGGGATAACATGGAATTGAAATATGACTGATATATCTGTTATCATTTGTACTAACCGTGCAGGTATCCTAAGATGATGAACATAGCCAGGTGAGCTATGATGCTTTATTTATTGAAGTTATTTATTGGGCCTTGTGTGCCATAATATGCCTTGTTTCTTAGTAAGAGGTAACAAGAGAATTGATGGGCCTCAAGTGCCAGATAAGATGCTTGTGAAGCAAGTGTCATGTGTACCTTGGTCAGATGACCTGATGGTGGTGGTTACCTGAAAAAGTGGTAACAATGCTCAGTAATAATGAGCTAAGGGTTTGAATGCCCATAACCATATGTTTATGAGAGGGATTGAGATCCCAATGTTTTTTAGAGACTGAGAAGTAACTGATGAAAGTAGTACATATTTCCTTATAGCATTTGTTCTAATAAGTTATGTTTGAAAACTTGATTGATGCTAAAAGAATGTGATAATGTACTTAATTAATCAGGTGAAAGCTATTCATGTAGTGCTCTGACCATAGATCCATCATCGTCAGTAGATGGTGATGGTGAAATAGGTTTTCTTATGAGATCTCCTGGAATTAGCATATTTTTTAATATGTGGGGGTCGATGGGCGAAAATATCCTTACGTCCTAATGTGGGAATTGATGGAAGATAAACATTAAACCTCTCAATCCTTCATTGTATGTTCCAGGATGGATGTATCACTAATCTCCTGATGATGTTAATGCCAGATCGATGGAGGTAAACATGAAATCTCTCGATCGCGAAGAGAGTGCAGCCGCCACTGTAGCTCTATAGCAAGTTGCCACTATACCCTGGCAAGCTATGTAAGCAGAGACATAAGATATCCTGCATGTAATCTCACACTGACCGAGATGTGGGAAGTCATGGAAGCCAGCTCTTCCATTGACTTTTTATGGTACCGATTTTGACTTCGCAGTGATCGGTTAGAGTATGAGCGGTATACCTCATCTCCTCAAAGCTTAAGTATGTTTGTAAAATGTAATCATCAATGTAGCGTACTTGCATAAGATTGAAATACGAGAACCACTAGTTGATGTTAACCTGCTTAGTATGTCCATGGTACATATATGTGACTTATGTTCTTCAATTCCATATTGAATAAGAGACATGCTGCCTTGTCAAGTTATAAATGAAATACTTGAATAGGATTGTTGCTCTAACTTGCACAGACAGTAATTTATCTGCTATTGAAATGTATTATCCCACTGCTCAGTTTATTTCTATTAAATTGCTATGATAATGTTTACGACGGAGAGTTATATCTCTTGCTGGGACAATTTTATAATTGTCTCACCCCCGTGGGATTCAACATTTTTAGGTAGACGCAGACAAAGAGGAAGAACTTCTATATCACAGGAAGAGTAGCAATAGCAACATCAAGGACAATAGTAATATCCCAGGTGGGGATACTGGTTGTCAGGATTTGTACATAAAGTCCTATGTGTCGTCTTTGTACTCTCAGGTCCTAGGAGTCAGTAGATAATGTTTTATAATCGATCTGAGATTTTGGTTCGATGCTTCGAGGTTTATGTTACTTGTGTTGTTTGGCAAAGTAATGATGTCTTTATACTCCTCGAGAAGAGATGATACAATGAATGTACAATGCAAACCAATATGTAAATATACTACAGCGGTTTTTGTTTAAAGAATCTCTGGTAATGGATCTTTTTATAAAAGGTTTCAATTTTTTTGTGATTTTCAGTAATTCCACTACTAACGATCGCTTCCACATCAGTTAATCGTGTTAAATGAGTTAATAATGTTTTGCTCGAATGGTGCGCCACACATTCCCTTTACTATGCCTATTGATCTTTGTTTAGAACCACAAACCATCAGAAATGGAGAGTTCATTTTATAGTCATACCTAGATAAACACTAAAAGTATAAAGAAAAAGGTACCTTACTTTAATACATAGCTAAACTTCCATCACTTGACTTTAGCTCTAGTGTAGTATGTACTATATTTTACTCATTTCTTCTGTAACAAGGTCTACAAACTATCTTCCATACTCTGCATGCTAGTCTCATTGAGCTTCTAGTGAAGCAATACAATTAAGAATGTGATAGTTTTTCTAGTGGATCATCTATATTATTACTCTAATGTCATATTGTAACACCTCAAACTATGTATCACACAAGTTTAAACAACCACTCTTGTTTTTTAGAAGAGAAGAAATGAAGAAAAGTTCAAATATTAGAAAAAGATAAAAGATAATGAATATTAAGCAAAGTATTTATGACAATTATATAGAAATCTTTAAGAAAGTGGCATTGATGGCCATAATTGAATGAATTTCATTTACATATGATTTCTAATGGAAGAAATAGGAAAAGAGGAAAAAGGAAATAAAGGATAAAGAGAAATCCTTGAAAAGAAATCTTTTAAATAAAGAAGATAATGCAACAAATAAAGAGAGAAGTGAGTGTTTGGTCATAATGAGAGATATTTCGAACCCCCTTGCTTTCTTGGATTGCAAGGAATAGAAATAATGGGAAATAAGAAAATAAGAAAGAGAAAAGATATGAGAAATATGCCTAATTGAGTAATATCTTGCACCTAAAGAAAAGGCACGTTTTCTTTTAGATAATGATCCCAAATTTGGTAGAGAGGTAGATTAGGTCATTATTAAGAACCCTCAAAATTTGGGATTAATCAGACACTCAGTTTGGGAGTTATGGCTTTTACAAATTTCCATAAAGTGTAGTGATTATCATAAATGTCGCACATTATTCGATTTAATTGGGAATAACTCAGGACGACACCAACCATTGGATAAAGGTCCAACGCCAGCTGTCCATTTCCTACCTTGAGTCTAAGAAGGAAAACACAGTAGAACTGGAGGACTTTCCTCCCAATTTCTCTCGCAAACTAGCACATGTGCGAACTAGGAAATGCCATGGTTGGGTTCGGGATGGAATTTCGAACCAAATATACCCTACTATTTTGTGCTTTCGTGGCGTATAGGAGAAACACCCAATTCCACCAACAAGGAAGTCCGCAGAAAGGGCTAGGAACCCTAGCTTTCGTCCCCCACACCTATAAATACTACCCCTCTCGACTCCTCTAGCCCTCACGAACCCGAACAATGCCCTTCCTCACTCTCTCGTGCTCTGAGTCAAATGAATCAAGTTTCTCCAGTGAGCTCTCTACACGGTCCCGTCGCGAGGTCAGTTATTGGGTCGAGTAAGGGGCAACAAACAACATCCGTTTGATTGAGGTACATTGTAGACCAAGGCATAGATCGACAGCTGAGAGTAGTCGTGTTCTTGGCAAGCAGTAGTGGGCGCGTGCGAGGAGGAGCATTAGATCAAGCCTGGTCAGCGAAGACTAGAGATCCAACGACTGAGGATTATCTGCGAAAATCCAAGTAAGTCAAAATTTAAAAAAGTAGGGTGATCTTGTTTAATTCACTAAAAAGCATTCCTTTGGCCGAAAAATAGAAATAAGTAGTGATTTTTGCTAAAAAAAATGCAAGGAATCGACTAAAAATAGTTTTAGAGCTTGATTCCTCTTGCAATTCGAAAAGTAGCTGAAGTTATCAACTTTAATGCATTAATGATTTAGAAACCCTAATCTATGATGATTAATGGATTGGGAAGGGTTATTTGGATGTTTAAAGTTGATGTTAACATGTTGATTATAAAAAGGAAACATTAGATCGAAAAAGATGATCTTGATATGTAGTTTAATTTATTTAGGGTACCATGTACATGAATATGCTTTAATGGGCCTTGAAACCCTAATCTTGGTAATTGTGATTCTTAATGGCTTTAGTTGTTCAAATCCATGAATAGAATTGAGATTTGATGATTCTAAGCTATTTTGAGTATAAAAGTTTCTAATTGGAGATAAATACCCTTAATTTGATAGTTAGGGTTTCCTAGTGGATTAATGTGATATTAATGATAAATAGAGTTCATATGTGAATTAGACCATAATGAAATGTGAGTTGTCAATTCAAAAGAAACCAAAGATGATAATTGGGCCTAATGATCTTGATATGACTTAAAAGGATAAAAGATTGTAGTTTTAGTGTCAAAGAGACATATTTGATTTAATTGACATTCAATTGTGCCTATGATGTTCAAATTAGGGTTTGTGAACTAAAAGGGCATTAAAAGTGATAAAAGATTTACGGAGGCTAAAACCCTAATGAAACTCTAAAATTGGCCTAGAAATCCTAAGGTGGAATCCAAGTCGATCCTGAGAATGTTTTGGATAAAATAATGACACTTGGATGTTATGCATTAATTTTAGGATATTGTTGATTGCTTGTTTGATTGTTCTTGAATATTATTGCTTGGACATCAAGTTACTCTGGATCAAGTATGTTGTTATGCTTATGGTTAATCACTTTAGTTTCACGACAATTCCCAGATGTTTTATTGGTTGCCTAAAAATAACTGCTTGGATGACTTTTATTTCATGCAACTATAAAGTGACTATGATTATCATCATAAATATGTATACCTAACTAGCTCAAATCCTAGTCCTCCTCTGTGGCTTTAGTAATGATGAAATGGGTAACCTAGTACATGGTCTACCTTTAAGGTAGGACCATTAGGTTATCATGAGTTAGGAATTGGGTTACCTATGTGTAGTGCCATGCGACTCTTTAGCTATCATGAGTTAGGAATTGGGCTACCTATGGGTAGTGCCATGCGACTCATCAACCCTAAGTATTGATCTACCTACTAGGTAGGATCATGGGGGTTAATTAGGATCTACCATATGAGAGGTAGTATCCAGGTCCAGTGCAGGGACAACGCAGAGGTTAGGGTATGTATGGATTGAGTATTTATGTTTAAAGTATAGAGTTTGCTTGCTAAACAATAATTTCTTGCAATATGTTGTTATAGATAATTGCCTGATTATTGTTTCCCCCACATACCTGCATATTCATTTATGTTGACTGACATTTTGTTTGTCGGCATTTTAGGTAAAAATTGAAAAGGACAAATAGTAAAGTGGCATATTGTGAAATTAAGAAATAAAGTGCAAGGAGGCTAGTTAGAATAGAGTCTAGAGGTGGATAAAAGTTAGATATCTAAGTTAAAAAAAAGGTATGCAAAGTTTTATTTTTATTCCATCTTTCAGTATAGTCATGGTAGAATTTAATAATTATTATTGATTATTTGTCAAACCTTTGATCTGGGAAATTGGGATAACGACTCTGACCTCTTGGTCTCCGTTAATTGGGGGTTATTGGGAGGCAGGGTCATTACATTTAGTATCAGAGTATTGGTTCTTCATTTAGTCTTTAGTCATTATTAAATTTTACAACTATGTAGAACCCGAGGGAGTTATTAGAAGATTTTCCAAAAGACAGAGGTGTCTAGGAAAGGATCACGTATGACGGTTGGCAATATTTTCCTTTGCACCACTAGTCAGAATATGAGGACTTTTCTGGATTTGTGTGACTACCTAGCCAATGTCTTAGGATCTGACTCAAAATAAGATACCTTTAAGACTCTCTCATCTATTTTCATCCCTTCTCAACCCTAATTCTATTAAGATTCTAAGGGTTAGGGTTTTTCTCTCTCTTCCGCATCCTCTTGAAGTATGGGTATGTATGATGAGGTTAAGGAATCCTCCACCAAATGAATGAAAAAGCATGTAAATATGATATCATGGACATAAGCTTAATAGTTTAAGCATAAACTAAAGAATAGTTGCATACTTAGGACGTATGGCATGTGTTGTCATGCCCTCAGGAGAGACCTAAAGTTAGACCTTCTTGTCAGGAGGATGAAGTAGAGAGTTGGTCTTGGAGGAAGAAACCTCCATTAAAGGTAGAGACCTGGCATATCCTATGGGGATGGTGTTAACCCTAACCCTAAGTGGTAGTTGGAGAGAGAGAGAGGTGGGATGATGAGATGGAGGTCATGGTCGACCATGTGTGTGGGTTGACATGCTTTTAGTTTTGGATACCTTGGATAGTATGATCCATGTGAGGTTGGCTGACCTAGTACCTTTAGCGACCGAACTCTGGGAAGGGTCGTTTAAGTTAGAGTGAAGGATAACTCCTTCATTAGAGAGGTTAGTGAAGAACCTATAGAAACCCTATGGGCTTATATGAGCATGGAATAGTATGCGCCCAGAGTACGTTAATAGTACTGGCAGTGCGTTAAAAATGCAGGCCTAAAGGGAATAATGGATAGCTTATGAGATAAGCATAAAGAGATATGGGCAACCTTGAGCGAAAATAGGTTGATCATACGTTTCACCCTTGTAGGTGTATGCGTACGAGCTTGATCTACCTTCCTGGAGAACCTCTAGTAGTAAGGTTGTTTGTAGGGCAAGATTTAGATAGAGAGCAAGACCCGAGCCAGAAGGATGGAAGCTTAGACTCTGGGATATGAGGAACCCTGAGAAGTTGAGTATGCTATGACCTAAGTGGATGGCTGTGGTTGTCTCGTGCAGGGTCCTTGTGGTTTCTTGGTTGTCTTTAGAAGAACTCAACCCTTGAAGAAGGATGAGGCTGATAGTACCTATGTGAAGATGATATAGGTGCTTATCTTCTAAGGATAGGAAGAAGAGTTCCTTAGACCCTAAGGAGGTTTAGTAACAAGTTGTGAGGCCTTATACCTAGTTGGTTGTCCTTGAGGAGGACTCAACTCTGAGGTGTTGCTCGAGTAGAAGGATAATAGGAAGTGCATGCCATACCTTGTACATGCTTAGTTCATGGTTAAAAGGTTGAGGATGCAGTTGGATATCAGAAAAGTGAACCTAGGGTTCCTAGACCTAAGAGGGGAGGTAGTAGTACCCGGTACACCCGATGCTCACACGAATGCTTGAGTTCCTACACATGGGATCATGACACCCCTCATGATTAGAGGAAAAGGGAACCCCTTGGATTAAGGTATATGTTTAATGAACCCCTCATAGGTAGGTTGGTGACATGGGCAGGTATGATGATGGTCCAATGTTAAGAAATAGAAATAGGTATGACCTACCGTGAAGACTTAGCATGGTTTAGTAGGTGGTTTGTTGGTTAGCTACGTGCCTTAGTAGCTTGACTGCATTAAGCATGCTCATGTTGATGTAAACCCTAGACATAAGGATGTTTGTGACCTTTGTTGCTATCAAGAGATAGTTTCCTCCCATCTTGGGAGAGGACCCTTTTATAAGGTATGTATCAACTTTTATTGGGTTTGAGGTAACCTTAAGAGGCCTCATAGAATCTTGAGAAGCTAAGTGGATAAAAATGAACCTCTAGACCCATAGATAACCATCTCTAAGTGCATGTGGATGGGTTACCATGGAGGTAACCAATATGGGGCCTGACCGAGGGAGATAGGTCGCCATGATCCATAGGAAAGGATGTAAGTCAGACCATGAATGATGAGAGAGATGATGGAGACTTGGGTAAGGTTTCACACTGGATATGTACTATGTTAGAATCCTAAGTCTATCCTAGGGTCAGGAAGGGATAAGACCGATGAGAGTAGGAGTTGCCTAATTCCCTAGTTGCACATTATCATAGGGTCGGGAGGTAATAACTATCATTGTCTGAGGGCCATGGGTTAGGAGATTGATCACCTTCATGAACTCATGGGACCCAAAGGGAAAATGAGGAGGGCACTCTCTGATGCATAAGGGAAGAGGGATGACCCAAAAAGTGTCATCACCCTACAGACCTAGAGGAGATGACCAAGGATGGTATGATGACCCAAATGGGTTCGAGATTAGTTTTTCATGGAAGTAACTTTGATATCGAGATGATCATGATGTAGAGACATATGTTGCACGTTTCAACTTAGATTTGAAGGTGTACTGGCAATGTGGGATGCACCATCTCTACTCTTGGAATAGGAATAACTTTGTGTTTGGACGGCCACCAAATGCTTATTTCCTCATGTTATGGGGGTGAGAGATAGGACAATACACATGCCATGCACCAAGGATACTGATGATGTGATTGGAAATGTTGATATGATGTATGAGGATAGAGATAATAGTGTACCCTCGTGGAGTGTATGATGTGTGGATGTTTTACAAACACCAAGAGAACTAAGGTAGTCATCTTATGAGGATGTTTTTATCATGAGCTATGTGGAGTATATGAGTTATATGAGGTTGAGTTCGATAACCAAGAGGATGAACTCATAGTTTTCTTGATAAAGATAGACTTATAGTCCTATATGAGATAATAAGTGGAATATATGGAGGTGTATGTCTTCAACATTACCTAACACATAAAGATGAAAGGTTGTAATGGATGCTCTTATTGAGATGCAACTGCCTAGTCTAGGTAGTTAGGTGAACCCTAAGTGGTGAGATATGTTTGGCTAACAATCAAATATAACAAGATCTATTAATTGTGTTAGTGGTTGCTTGGTTAGCCAACCTAGGGCTTGTTGTGATAGAAGCGTGGTGGTAGAACCTCAGATGCACTTATCTGGAAAAGAAGGTGATGAAACCCACGACTAGAGTGTTTTAGGGAATCAACCTTGAGGAATCATGACATACAGGAGATCATGATTTTAAGTTCACCGTACATCGTGGTATTACTAAGATAATAAGTGATAGTAGTACTTTGAATGCCAAAGAATTGCATGTGGCTTGTCGCTATGCATGTCAGGAGGTGAAGGACGAACACCAATAACCCATTGAGTGGATATAGAGTATAAAAGTCTCTGAGAGGGAATGGGAGTTCATCACTATGATGTCGAGGTAAGTCTCCCATGGACCAAAGAAGGTCAAGGTGCAATATGGGTTATGGTAGATCGCCTTACCTAGATGACATAGTCTCAGGAGAAAGAGAGAGTACTGTCAAGGGACAGATCTGGTTGAACTACATGTAAGAGAGATGGTTCAACTACACCATGATGTGAGTTCAAAGGTTCATGAGTATAACCTAAAGATTCACTTCCATGTGGTGGAAGTAAGTACATGACGAACTCGATGCTAGTATGATCCAGACTAGAGGATTTGATGAGAGCATGCGTGCTCGTTCAGGGTGATACATGGAGACAATTCTTGTCTTATGAAAGTTGTGATGTTAGCCACCATAGCCAGTATCGGGATGTAAGAAGCTCTGTAAGGGAGGCTGTGTCGGTCACCGCTTCATTAAGATGATGTGGGTGAAGGGACCTCACAAAGGTCAGAAAAAGGCCACAATGTGTGCAGATGAAGTCACTTTGATCGTGCGATGGCTGAAAGAGAGCCTAGGGGTGACATGAGTCATGAGTTGATGCAAAGTAGAATAACATGCAGTTCAATGTGGGAGAATATGTGATATGAAAATCCGACCCCTATGAGCTATAGCTGAGAAATCTGAGTCCCCGATACATGGGTCCATTTGAGATGGATTGGTGGAGATGCTTGTGTGTAGCCTTACCCCTCAGGATAACATGATGTATGATGTGTTCCACAAGTTTGATCTAGAGCACTATGTGAGGTACCCGAGCCATGGGCTGAGCAATGAAGCTAGAGAGCTCCCAAGAGAAGCTAACTTACCCTAAGTCACCTATATTGGGACGAGATACCAAGGTGAGAGAGAGCTCAAGAGTAAACAATATAAGATGATAAAGGTTTTTTGCA
The DNA here is from genome assembly GCA_963693085.1 of Alisma plantago-aquatica. NCBI lineage: Eukaryota > Viridiplantae > Streptophyta > Magnoliopsida > Alismatales > Alismataceae > Alisma > Alisma plantago-aquatica. Next base: position 178,081,008 of record OY856414.1, on the reverse strand, counting down.
AGCACCATGGAGAGGATGAAGCCACATGGGAGCCAATGACAGATATGGAGAAGTCTTATCCTGAGTTGATTATATGTTTAGTGGAATTTTGAGGGAAAAATTCCTATAAGAGGGGAAGGATGTTACAACCTCAATTTTGCATATGTTTTCATAATTGAAATGTAATGTTGTTATGAATATGGACTTAATTGAAAAGGTTGTATGCTTTGCTTCAAAGAAGGGATTTCTTTGCAAATCTCCCTTTTGATAGGAATGTCGTGGTTCCTATAATTAGATTAATCCAATAATGGATATAAAAGAGAAGAAATGAAGAAAAGTTCAAATATTAGAAAAAGATACAAGATAATGAATATTAAGCAAAGTATTAATGAGAATTATATAGAAATCTTTAAGAAAGTGGGATTGATGGCCAAAATTGAATGAATTTCATTTACATATGATTTATAATGAAAACAATAGGAAAAGAGGAAAAAGGAAATAAAGGATAAGGATAAATCCTTGAAATGAAATCTTTTAAATAAAGAAGATAATGCAAGATATAAAGAGAGAAGTGAGGGTTTGGTCATAATGAGAGATATTTCGAACCCCCTTTCTTTCTTGGATTGTAAGGAATATAAATAATGGGAAATAAGAAAATAAGAAAGAGAAAAGATATGAGAAATAGGCCTAATTGAGTAATATCTTGCACCTAAAGAAAAGGCACGTTTTCTTTTAGATAATGATCCCAAATTTGGTAGAGAGGTAGATTAGGTCATTATTAAGAACCCTCAAAATTTGGGATTAATCAGACACTCAGTTTGGGAGTTATGGCTTTTACAAATTTCCATAAAGTGTAGTGATTATCATAAATGTCGCACATTATTCGATTTAATTGGGAATAACTCGGGATGATGCCAGCTGTCAGATCAAGATCTGACGCCAGTTGTGCATCTCCTACCTTGAGTCTAAGAAGGAAAACGTAGAGGAACTGGAGGACTTTCCTCCCAATTTCCCTCGCAAACCAGTGCATGTGCGAACTAGGAAATGTCATGGTTGGGTTCAGGATGGAATTCTGAACCAAATCTACCCTACTTTTTCATGCTTTCATGGCATATAGGAGAAAAGCCCAATTCTGCCAATAAGGCAGTCGACGACAAGGGCGAGGAACCCTAGATTTCGACCCCCCACACCTATAAATACTACCCCTCTCAACTCCTCTAACCCTCACAAACCCCAACAATGTCCTTCCTCGCTCTCTCGTGCCCTGAGTCGAACGAATCGAGTTGCTTTGATGAGCTCTCCATGCGGCGCCGCCGCGAGGTCAGTTGTTGGGTTGAGCAAGGGGCAATGAGCAACATTTGTTCGATTGAGGTACATCGTAGACCAAGGTAGAAATCGACGAATGAGAGCAGCTGTGTTCTTGGCAAGCAGTAGTGGGAAAGCATGAGGAGGAGCGTCGGATAAAGCCTGGTCAGTGACAACCAGAGATCCAATAACCAAGGATTATCCGCAAAAATCCAAGTAAGTCAAAATTCAATAAAATAGGGTGATCTTGTTTAATTCACTAAAAATCATTCCTTTTGCTGAAAAATACAAATAAATAGTTCTTTTTGCTCAAAAAAATGCAAGGAATCTATTAAAAATAGTTTTTGAGCTTAATTCCTCTTGAAATTCGAAAAGTAGTTGAAGTTTTCAACTTTAATGCGTAAATGATTAAAAAACCCTAATCTATGATGATTAATGGATTCAGAAGGGTTATTTGTCTGTCTAAAGTTGATGTTAACCTATTTATTATAAAAGGACACATTAGATCTAAAAAGATGATCTTGATGCTTAGTTTAATTTATTTAGGGTACCATGTACATGAATATGCTTTAATGGGCCTTGAAACCCTAATCTTGGTAATTATGATTCTTAATGGCTTTAATTGTTTGAATCCATGAATAGAACTGAGATTTGATGATTCTAAGCTATTTTGAGTATAAAAGTTTCTAATTGTTGATAAATACCCTTAATTTGGTAGTTAGGGTTTCCTAGTGGATTAAAGTGATATTAGTAATAAATAGAGTTCATATGTGAATTAGACCATAATGAAATGTGAGTTGTTAATTCGAAAGAAACCAAAGATGATAATTGGGCCTAATGATCTTGATATGACTTAAAAGGATAAAAGATGGTAGTTTTAGTGTAAAAGATACATATTTGATTTAATTGACATTCAATTGTTCCTATCATGTTGAAATTAGGGTTTGTGAATTAAAAGGGCATTAAAAGTGATAAAAGCTTTACGGAGGCCAAAACCCTAATGAAACTCTAAAGTTGGCCTAGAAATCCTACGGTGGAATCCAAGTCGATCTTGAGAATGTTTTGGATAAAATAATGACACTTGAATGTTAGGCATTAATTTTAGGATATTTTTGATTGCTTGTTTGATTGTTCTTCAATACTATTGCTTGGACATCAAGTTACTCTGGATCTGGTATGTGGTTACGCTTATGGTTAATCACTTTAGTTTCATGGAAATTCCCAGATGTTTTATCGGTTTCCTGAAAATAACTGCTTGGATGACTTTTATATCATGCAACTATAAAGTGACTATGATTATCACCATAAATATGTATACCTAACTCGCTCAAATCCTAGTCCTCCTCTATGGATTTGCTAATGATGAAAAGGGTAACCTAGTACATGGTCTACCTGGTACGGTAGGACCATTAGATTATCATGAGTTAGGAATTGGGCTACCTATGTGTAGTGCCATGCGACTCTTTGGCATATCATGAGTTAGGAATTGGGCTACCTATGGGTAGTGCCATGTGACTCATCAACCCTAAGTATTGATCTACCTATAAGGTAGGATCATGGGGGTTAATTGGGATCTACCATATGAGAGGTAGTATCCAAGTCCACTGCAGGGACAACACAAATGTTAGGGTATGTATCAATTGAGTAGTTATGTTTAAAGTGTAGAGTTTTCTTGCTAAATCATGATTTCTTGTAATATGTTGTTATAGATAATTTCCTGATTAATGTTTCCCCCACATACCAACATATTCATTTATGATGACCGATGTTTTGTTTGTCAATGTTTTAGGTAAAAATTGAAAAGGACAAACATTAAAGTGGCATATTGTGAAATTAAGAAATAAAGTGCAAGGAGGATTAGTTATAATAGAGTCCAAAGATGGATAGAAGTTAGATATCCAAGTTTTTAAAAAAAGGTATGCAAAGTTTTATTTTTATTCCAGCTTTCAGTATAGTGATGGTAGCATTTAATAATTATTACTGATTATTTTTCAAACCTTTGATCGAGGAAATTGGGATAAAGACTCTGACCTCTTAGTCTCCCATAATTGGAAGTTATGGGGAGGTAGGGTCATTACACTCAACCAACAAGAAACTTGTTGTTGTCTTGTAGAATGTGTTCTCCAATCCTCTATAGCTATGCCTTGACCTCTACTTTGGCCACACTATTGAGGGAGAATGTTGTGCACCACATTGGCCACCAAGTTGAAGAGGAAGAGGAGTTCTTGACGTGCTAGGAATCCCAAAACTCCATTTCTTCTCGTATCTTGGGAAATAGTCCTTATGGTGACTTCCCTTGTGTGTGAGAGAGAGAGTGAACTTTGACAACCGACTTATTGCAAAACTTGTCTCTGAGGAGTTGCCTAACCCTTTGGGATGCACCCTCTTTATATAGAAGGGTCAAGGGCTTAGAAAAACCTAATTCCAATACCTTTCCTATTTGCTATTCCAAAACCAATTAAGTGTAGAAAACCTAAACTAGATTTGAGATGCCCTATCTAAGAAGTAGAACGCCCCATCTCAATATTTTGATCATCTGATCTTTGAAGTAGATCATTGAATCCTAATGATTTTGATTTAGACTTAAAATTTGAGACTTTCCCTATTTAATTGTGATCATGTGATCTGAGAAGCATATTATGCCATCTCAAACTTATGATGAAAACTCAATCAATTAATTTAAAGCAATTAATCTATTGACCCAATCATCTGATTGGTTGATTAGACATTCTAATCAGCTAATAAGAGGGTTAACCATAATGTTTATGATTGGAACCATTAATCATATGTTAGATTGAAAACATTAATTCCCTTATACATCCTTATGCATGTGACCTGGTAGGTTACCAATTATGTTGGCATTGATGTTAAAAATAATACAAGAAAATATTGTTGTCTAGACACACATCATTTGAGACCAAGTAATAGGAATGAGTTGGACTACAATTACAATTTGTAAAGTGTATAATGTTTCCATGATCGCACAATCATTTTGTCACATGTATCCAAATTAAACTCTAAGCATGGAGTGTAATTCTGATAATATTGCAGAATATGTTCCTTGAACCAGAGAAGACTAATCTAGATAATGTGAGCCTCAATATCATATATTGACTCACATGAGCATGTCAATGCATTTCATAGTCTATCTTATCAAGTGGATGTGGACATCACTCCAATAGAGGGACAAGTTCCATCCAGATCACTCACAATATACCTCATGTGTCATAGTGTATCCAAGAACCACCTTTTTTGCAACTCGTATTTAAGAGCATGTTTAGATAGTGTTAAAGTACACATAACGACATGTGATACTACAATGACTTCAGTCTAAGGATCACAATCACTACTGTCACATTGAGATATAACTTTACATGTCATAACTTGACTTCCATGTGATAATCTCAAGATGGTTGTGTCTAATACAATTTGTTCTCCAACAAGTACCCATGCATCAGAGTCGATTTCCAATATCATGACTAAAAAAGTCTTCACTCACCATACATTCCAATCTGGTGTAATATTGTTGTCTTATACTATCCACAATAATAATCAACTAGGATCATATAGAGAATTATTACTCTTATTATACATAAGACCTCAAGTTTACATCCTTCACCTAAACCATATGTCATCCTATTAGACATTCATAAGTCATTATTAAGTTTATTTATTATCTCAATACTGGAACAAGCATAATAAGCGGAATTACTTTTTATTAATAATCAAATCAAGTACAAAATATTCCTTTTACAATAATCATTTGATTTCTCTTAGGGAATATAACCAATAGTTCCCCACATTCACTCGAGTCAATCACTCATGAAATTAAGTCCAATAGATCTAATATGACCATCATGTTTCTACTATGAAAATTATTTCATTAGAGGATCAACAATATTACTTTTAGTTGGTGCACTACAAAGATTTATATTTCCCTAATGTACAATCTCCCATATGAGATGGTAAAATTTGACTATGTGCTTGAAATGCTGATGTGATTTGGGTTCCTTAGTCAATGAAGCAACTCTATTATTATCACAGTAAATCTCTACTTTGTATTCAATGGTTGGCACAACCCCAAGTCCACTAATGAATTTCTTGACCCATACTCCTCCCTTTATTGAATTAGAAGCAACATTGTACTCATCATCTATTGTAGAATCAACCAAAGTACCCTTCTTGGAATTTTCAAACTTACATATCTACCGTTTAGGCAAAATAGGAATCCAATTTGCAATGGATAATTGTCCTTGTCAGTTTGGAGGTTTGCATCAGTTTAACCTTTTACAACTAACTCTTCCTCACCTTCATAAATTACTAATTGATCCTTAGTTATTCTTAAGTGCTTGAGGATGTTCTTTATAACTATCTAGTGACCATCCACCTAGATCCAACTGGTACATGCTCATCATGCTTAAAGCATATGAGACATCTGTCCACTTTCATATCATTGCATACATGATAGTTCCACTTTTTGAGTCTTAGGGAATCTTAGTCATGTGTGATTTCTTTACCAAAGAGCTAGGACATTGAGTTCTAGAAAAATTTATTCCATGTGACATGGGTAAGTTCCCACTCTAAGAATTATACATGCTAAATATTTTTTACACTTTGTCAATGTATGTACTTTTTCTTATGCCAAGAATCCTTCTAGACCTATTTCTATAGATCTTGATTTGTAAACTATAGAATGATTCACCTATTTCATTCATGGATAATGTATTATTTAGCCATGTTTTAACCAATTTAAGAGCGGGTATTCCATTTCCTATTAATAGTTTGTGTTGATGGTACTGACTTCTGTCACTATCTATGGGTGGTGTCATCCATTGGTATCGACACCCATTGTCTCCTCTTATATAGTTGAAGAGTTACCATGTTGTGCCCTGTCAGCGCCACCAACCCATTGTGTGAATGGTACTAACTTCTGTCATTGTTTGTGGGTGGTGTCATCCATTGGTACCGACAACCCCAAGACATTGATGTATAGAGCCGTAGATCCTTCCCTATCGGTAGTAATGAAAAATGTTTGTGGTACTGAATTCTGGTATGCTACCCAAATTGGTGCCATAGATAGTTAGATACTAAAGATCTCAATAGCTATTGTCAGTACCATAGATTCCAATTTTCTGAGTCAGTGCCACCAACGCAGTGTTAGTGCCATGGAGATATTCTTTACGTGCCTCTGATCTCTCATGTCAGTGCCACTAACTTCTTGTTTGGTGGTACCCAACTATGTCAATTCTTCTAAATTTGAGTTGGATGATTTGATACCATCGAGCAACCTCTTAGTAGTATTAAATAATATTATATAGGATGCTATTATTTTCATGCTAAGTATTAGTGCTAATGACTTCCATGTCGGTAGTATCGACTTCTTGTAGAAAATAACTTTCTAGGTATTTAGGGATACCAACCTTCTATCAGTTGTACTGAAAATTTTCATTTTCCTTGTTGAAAATTAATCACCAGATGGTGCCACAAACCACTATGTCAGTGGTACTAAATATTTTTGGCTTGGACACCACACAAAAGCATCAAGGTACCTTTTTTAAACTTCATCAAATTCTAATCAATACAAAATATCTCCTAGAAAATTTTAAATAAATGACAAATGATACAATTAAAATGAATTGGTTTCCTTGCATAATCTCCTTGTTTAATGTCTTAGGCTCAAAAATATTTCTAGCTAAAAGGCTCAATGAAGCTCAATGAGCTTCAACTCCTCCCCCTCATGGGCCACCTCTCCTCCATAATAGTGTTTGAGACATTGTTCATTTGTCAAGAACATCTTAACACCATCACAAATCTTAATGGTTCCAGGATGGAATGCCTTGATACCACATAGGGTCCACTTCATTGGGCCCTCAACTTCCCAGGATGTAGTTAAATCTTAGAGGTAAATAACAAAACTCATTGACCCTATAGTAACTTCCTATGGAGAATGTGGTGATCATGCATTTTCCTAGTCATGTCCTTATAGATTCTACAATTCTTATAGGAATGTAACCTAATTTCATCTAATTTATTTAGTTCTAGTCTACACTTCTTCCATGTACTAGAATTGTCAAAATTCAATTTCCTTAAGGTCAATTTGGCTTTGTGCCCTAGTTCCATGTGTAAATGACGTCCTCCTGTATACTAGACTATAGGGAGTCATCCCTATGGGTGTCTTAAAAGCCGTCCTATAAGACCATAGAGGATAATTCATTTGCATACTCCAATTAGTCCTATTGGTTGAGGTGGAATTTTCTAGAAACATCTTAATTTCCCAATTTGACACCTTAACCTACCCTTGAGTCTAGGGATGATATGGGGTTCCTACCCTATGCTTCATTCCATATTTTCTCAATATAGAGCCAAACATTCTATTAGTGAAGTGAGATCCCCCATCACTTATAATCAATTTGGGTACCCCAAACCTAGAGAAGATGTAATCCGTCACAAATTTGCAAACAACATTTGGATCATTGATATGGGTTGGGATTGCTTCCACCCATTTTTCCACATAGTCAATTGTAACAAAAATATGCTGATAAGAATTAGAATACCCAAAGGGTCCCATAAAATCAATGCCCCAGAAATCAAAGACCTCTACCGCTTAAAATGTACTGAGAGACATTTCATGTCTCCTAGATATGTTCCATGATCATTGACATGCACTACACCTCCACACATAGTAATAATAATATTTAAAGAACAATGGCCAATCAAAACCACTTTGTAAGACATTAGCCTTCGGCCTTGATCGAGCACGGTGTCCCCCAATGGGTAAGGAATGATAGTGAGCAAGTATGCTCTCAAACACACACTCCAAAACACATTTCCTCAGAATGTCGTCCCTATATTGTTTAAGAAAAATATGGTCATCCCATACATAGAATCTCACGAATGGAAATTTTTTTTCTTTTCCTGATATCCTAGGTCTTTCTTCACATGCCAAATAATTCACTTTGTCAGAAAACTAGGAATCCTTAACTTTTATGGAAAAAATCTACTTGTAGGGGAACTCCTCAATAGTAGGTACTTCCAACCCCGACTCATTCACCCTCTCTAACTGAGACAAATGATCTACTACTACATTCTCTACTCCAGCCTTAACCTTAATTTCTATATCAAACTTCTGTAGTATTGAAATCCATCTGATTAGCCTCGGTTTGGCATCCTTATGCAAAAGATACTTAATAGCTCCATGATTTGTACATACTATCACTGTTGCCCCTATCTATTGTTGTCTAACATATCATAGGCAAAGACTACACCTATAAGTTTTTTTAGTGGTAGTATGATTTAGTTGTGCATCGTTAAGTGTTCTAGATTCATAGTAAATGACTGAAAGAGCATGAGCCTTATGTTAGCTTAGAATAGCCCCTACTGCAAAATCCAATGCATCACACATCAGTTCAAATGGTTAAATCCAATTTGGAGCCACCACTATGGGTGTAGGGATCAACTTCTCCTTCAAAATTCCAAAGGTTTTCGAACTACAACTGTTAAAATTTAATTCAATGTCCTTCTCTAGTAATTCAATAAGAAGCTTTGCAATCTTGGAAAAATCATTGGTGATACATAAATAAAATCTAGTGTGTCCTAGAAAACTTCTTGTTCCCTTCACTGATGATGGTGGAGGTAGCTCACATATCACTTCTATTTTTATAGGGTTGACTTGCATCCCGTTGTTGGACACCTTGTGTCCCAGCACAATTCCCTCACTCACCATCATATCACATTTTCCCAATTCAAAACTAGATGAGTGTCCTCATATCTTTGTAATACTTAGTCAAGATTGGCGAGGAAGTCCTCAAATGAGTCACCATCAACTAAAAAGTCATCAATAATACCTCAAGATTTTTTTTAACATATCCAAAAAAATAGCGAGCATATATATTTAAAATGTCGCTGGAGCATTGAAAAGACCAAACAACATTTGACAATAAGAAGAATACCATTGGGGAAGGTGAAGGTAGACTTGTCTTGGTCCTATTGTTCAATGGAAATCAAATTGTAGACAGAATAACCATCTAAAAAGATGTGATTGGGTGGACAACCTCTCAATAATGTGATCAATAAATGGGATCAATAAATGATCTTTCAAGGTAGAGGCATTCAAATGGTGATAATGAATACATACATGCCACCTAATCATTAACCTAGTCGAGACTAACTTACTTGCAAAATTTATAGTGACCGCAATCCGTCCTTTCTTTGGAACAACATGTGTAGTTTTAACCCACATAGAATCAGAGTTAGCACATTATACCTGCCACTAGAATATTTACCACCTCTTTCTTAACCACCTTAGTCATGATCATATTTATTCATTGCTGAGGTTGTGTTACCAGTTTTGCTCCTTCTTCAATCTAGATCTTTTGTTAACATAAACTATAGGAGATCCCCTTGATGTCATTAATGGACCAATCGATTGTGGCCCGATATTTCTTTAGAACTATGAGCAACTTCTCCTCATTCACACTCAGTGATGCTAAAATTATCACTAGAAGTTTGTTGTCACTTCTGGGAATGTGTATTTAAAATGTGATAGTAGTGGATTCAATTCTAGATCAAGAGGACATTGAAGGGATGTGACTAATGGTGGCAGCGGTAGTCCCAGATCGTCATAGTAAATTGTGTAGAAACATGAAAATGTCTTTCAGAACAAGGCACACTCCTCTAATGAATGGTAGCAAGTGCAATCGTCCACCAGATTCATGAAACAAGCTTCTAATAATTGTTTTAGATATGCCTATGTCATTGCAGAAGATACTACATCTACAAATATTGTTGGGTACTCCTCCTATGAATCATAATGGTACTGCACCACCTTTGTTAGAGATATATTTTTTGTATTTTCCATTACATCAACAACCAGAGTACCCTTATCCACCTTTATGATGACATGGGCAATGTATATAAATGGTTTTCCCAAGAATATGGACAACTTACTGTCCAAGTGTTGCATCATATGACATTGTGTCGTCCCCTTGTCTAGTAGTTTATAATCAAGTAGATTTACCTCAAACCAATCATCTTGGTTACCAAGTTTCAATCTTCCTTGCCCCATCTCTAAGATGACATTTGTTGTTGCTTAGAACAATATACATAGGAGTAGTTCATTTCCATAATAATCATGCATCTCCATGACAACAAAATCAACTGGATATATGAATTTATCATGCTTTACTAGAAAAACTTCACAATTGCCTATTGGCCTCAATACTAAATTGTATGTCGGCTGGATCATCATGTTGCACTTCCATGATTCTTAAAGTCCCTATTTCTTAAATGTTGAAAAGATCATGGGATAGATGCTTGCCCAAGAATCACAAAGTGCATCTCCAAAATTGACCATGCTAATGTAGCATGGTCTGTTGGAACACCCTTGATTTTGTCTTTTTTGTAGTAGCTTTCTTTGTATCAATGCACTGGCTTCCTCTATTAGGACAACTATACTAGAATCGTTTATTCTCCTCTTTTTGTAGATAATTTCCTTCAAAAACATATCGTAGGAGGGCGTTTTCTCAACAGAATCAACTAGTTGTGGCTTGATATGAAGTTTCTTGAAAGTATTCGTAAATTTCTTGAACTATTGATCAATAATCTTAGCCTTCAAGCTATTGGAAAATGGTATTGGAGTAACAATCTTTTGCTAATGTGGTGGAATGTATGACACCTTCTTGGTCTTTATCTACTCACTTGATTCCTCTTGTAGGCTCTCCTCTTGTGGTATGGTGTCATGTGGATTCTCCAGAGAGATAGAATCTGTCACCACCCCTATATTAGATGTGGTAGTGTTCTTCTCTAGAGTCACCTTTTGCTCCTTCATCAAAACTTCTCCATTATAGAGATGAACTACCTTAATTTATTGAATAATGGATATTTGGGAAAGGGGAGAGAAGAAAACCAAATATTAAGAAAAAGGGAAAAGATATTAGATAATAAATAATATACTTGTGAGAATTGAGTGGAGTTCTTTAGAAAGTAGTAAGGATGACCACTAACAGTTGGATTTAAATTTCACATGGTTTATAGTAAGAAAATTAATCACAATAAAGAATATAGAAAAGGTAGAAAGAGAAAAGGATTGTTTAATGCATAAAATATGGCTTATAAAGAGAATACTTGCATATTAAGAAAATCATCTTTTCTTTTTGAGTTTTGGTATCAAACCTTACCCACTCTTAGAAATGTTATGATAAACTTTAAAATTTGAGATAAAAAAGATTAAATATGTGAGAGATATGGATTTTACAAAAATCCTTTAAGTGAGTGGATTAAGGAAAATGCACATTAAATGTCACGATTTAATTTATTTTCATGAAAACCAGGGACATGACCCCTTTTATTTGCACAGGCATTAGGGACCGTTGGATTGTGAATCAACAACCATCAAATCATCATCTACCTCATAACAGAAAAAGGAAAGCTATTTTTAGAAGAATCCTTTTCCTCTCCATTTTTCCTCCCTCTTTGATTCATATGAACCCTATAAATCATCCCAATGAGATCAGGAGATGATTGCAAATGTGGGAACCCCTAGTTTTTCCAACTAGGGAGAACTATAATGGTTTTCCCCAATCTCCAAGTCCTTTGGTGGCCAGACCCCCATGCCCCTACCTATATAAGAGGGGTAGAATTCCTCTGCAAAACCCTAACAAACTTTGCAAAATCTTGTTGAGTTGAGAACCATATCATTGCCTCCAATTTCACCACTAGATGACTCCCTTCCCTCCCTCTTCTTCTCTATATCGTTCTAGGGGATTTCCTCCTCAAATTCCCTATACAAACCATCCTTGAAAAGAATTAAGACCATCTTTGAGTTTAGGTGGACTAGGTTATGGTGTCGACACGTTGACGTGAATCTCTGGCACCCTAGAACATAGAGTCAACTGACTGGTTGACTCACCTAGTCGCCAATAGCGGAAGGTCGTGAGGTTGAAGACGAGAGTGGGTAGAATTATGTCCCTGTCCTCGACCATGAAGCATGAAGGGAAGGGTAAGCATGTCCATTAGCCATGTTTTCCACCTCCACCTTACTAGGATGAGTTGTAGAGGTTGTGAAATGCTATTGTCCCAGCAGATCCACGTGGATAAGAGGTAAAAGCCTCTTTTTTTGAAATGGAATTTTCTGATAGACCCAAAATGATTTATTTTATAAAAATATTGGAAAATTGTACGATGATCAAATGACAATATATAATATACGAATCTTGCTCAAAAAAATACAAGGAATTCAATAATAATATAATTAAGACCTAAGTCTACTTATAATTCAAAAAGTACTCAATGTTTCCATCTTTAATGTGTTTAATGTATAAGAAACCCTAATTTCTAGGTTTTGATGATCTTAATATATTCAAGTGATCTTAATAATAAAAATTTGATTTTTTTAGATAAAAAGGACAACTTGGATTTAATTTGATATTAACAACCCATATACTGGTGAATTAGAGCTTCCTTGAGATCAAAAGTGCATATAATGATCAGATACAGGTTTGCAAACCAAAAGATCACGAAGACTGATAGTTAAGGTTTGGGAAGCCAAAAACCTAAGGAAACCCTAAGTTGAGCCCAAAACCCTGACCTAGAACCTGAGTCGGTCTTAATGGTAGATTTTAGATAAAATAATAATACATGGATATTATGCTTTAACTATAGGGTAGTTTCTTGATTGGTTTCTCTTGTTATCTTTTTCTTAGACATTAATTTACTTCTGAGAAAGGTATGTGGTTACACATAAGGCAACAAACATTATTTTTTTGGTGTTTTTTCGAGTTTTTTCAGATTGCTTGCAAATAAATGCTTGCTTTTTTATTTATTTCTTGCAATATATAAAGTCACTATGGATATCACATTATATGCTTATAACTTACTCGAACCCCTCATACCAACTCTGGAAGTCTGAGAATAGAAAGAAAGAGAGAGTCATAGTGATGACTTATACCATGCCTCAGATTTGGAAGGTCATTTGGAACCCATATCCAGATTGAGAATGTGGCCCAACATCAAGGTCATATGAGGTCAGGCCTAGATTGGGAAGACCAACATGGCATCTAGCTCCAAATTGAGATGGTTGCCTACCAACATGGAACCTAGCTCTAGATTGAGAAGGTGGCCTAACGTCCACTGTAGGGATAAGGCCCTAAGAGAGGGTATCCCAAAGGTTGAGTAAAAATGGGTTGAGAAGTTATGATGAAAAAAATCATTCTAATTTTGTAACAATAATTGGTGTGAATATTTTGTTACAACTAGATACAAATATTTTGTTTCCCCACATCTAATATAACTTGTTATACTAACCTTGTTTTGTTTCTTGACATTTTAGGATAATCTGTTGATATCCTGCAATTAATGATGAAAGTTGGACAACCAGATAAGAAGGCACCAAACAAAAAGATTTAATATAATTCTTAGAGGATATAGTTACATGGTTTTAATTTATGCTACAAATTTTAAGGATCCATATTTTATAAAACATGTTGGTGAATTTATATTTTATCGTGTACCAAACTCTTTCCTATTTAGTGAAAATTTATTAATTAGGTTTGGTTATCGGTCATGTATTTATGGTAATGGACCTTGCCCTCTCGGTCCGTCTGAATAAAGGATAACAATGGGAATGGGATTGTTACAACCTCATTCTGACTAATCAACATGCCTGACATGTCTTCTATCTGGTCTATCTTACTGAGGCCCTTGTCCTAATGATACTATTATGACATGTTTCCCTATTTTTGTTTAGGTTGTGTTTCATGTTAAGGGTCATACTGGAAATTATTTGGATCTTTCATTGAGAACATGGGATCCTTTCTCCATGAATAATCATTTCCTCCCCTATTTTTCTACTACTACACATACATGCATTCCTCATCTTCACCTCCAAATGAGGTTCTAGATTTTTAATCAAGTCTTCTTGTGAGGTTGTCCATATTTCCCATCAAAGTTATGATCTCCCTTGATCCCATAGCACTTTTGATGGTTGTTGGTGAGTCACTCCCTAAGATTGATTCTTGGCCATGTTCTTTCGTATCTAGGACACATTGTAGATTTATTATTTAGAAAGAAACATACTCCTACACTATTAAGAATAATTCCCCCCCCCTTATGCATATCTTAATAAAATGTCTCTGCCTAGTCATAAAGATCAATCCCATGATTAGGGACCTTTATGAGCATATTCTCAAATCTCTCCCAGGCTTCTGAATAGGACTCTTCAGCATGTTGTTTAAACTTATAGATTTCCCCAACCAAGTCTAATGTCTTCTATGGTCGGAAGTATCTCTCAAAGAATACATATATCATCTCATCCAAGGTTTCTATGTATTTTGAAGGAAGAGTAAGAAACCATTTGCTTTCCTTATCTGGTAGTGAGTAGGAGAATAGCTTCAAGTAGATCACTATAGTTGGGACCCTGTCGATCTTCAAAATATCACAACTTTCCACAATGATGTTGATGTGTGCCATCTAGTCAAGAAAGTGGCTCTACCATTTTCCCGACTTGAGTCATTCTCTACCCAAAGTGTTCTAGATTCTTGCATCCTGACACACTCTCCCAACATCTAGTCAATTCCAATTCACCCCATGCCGGTCTTCTAGAGAACCAGATGTGAGGTCCAAATTGAGTAACCCATACGAGTCACATGTTGGACCATATACGGGCTGTGCAATCAGATGCCTTCTGTTACACCCCGATCTCACAATTACCACTAATCATGAGATTATGATATAAATTGAGGTTTTAACATTATACAAAGATCACCCTTAACTTTTTCTTCTTTTTCAAACTCTTTGTTTTCTCACATTGAACCACATAAACTAACTTTACAATAGAATTAAACTTTTATTTCTCTAATGTAATCTCAAAATTAATGATATAGATCGATACATTCATTATGTTTCTCACACTTCCATGTACATATGACATGACAATCATTTGCATTCTCTCTTATTAAGGAAACGAACATACAAACCATCATTTACAACTCTCTCTTAGATCTATACATGGACCTAGAGTGACAGGGACCGACTGAACTTAACTATACTCAGACTTAACTCTTGTGGCAGATCTACTCTGATGCAATGATATCTTCTTCAAGCCCATGTGATTTCCCTAAAAATTTTGAATAGAGGGGTGAGCCTACTCGCTCAGTGAATGAGTACTTCAAAGAAAAAGTCTAAAGCACTGATATAATTATAGATATAGAGCAATTGATAACAATTATAAGAGTAGAATGCTTTCAAAAGTCTAATAATTGACAAACATAAATATGGAAGGATACTCTAAATATCTATAAGAGTGAATCAATATATGAAATGCTTGATTGATCACAAAGAGAACTAATATTTCAGAAACATACAAAGAATAATTGAATAACTATACAAACTTGTTTGACCTCTCATTCATTTTATTATGCCCTGATCATATGCAGTGTACTCTACATATGAAGACTCATAGTGTACTACGATCACACCATACAACACTTAGCAGACACACTCGGGAAATGCTAAGTATGACTACTCTCCTGGTCTACAACAGGGAAATTGCTCTATGGCCTAAACTGGACTCCTCCTCTAACCTAAGCACACATGCGGACAATTATGCCACCTCTTGGATTTTTTGTACTCTAGTGCCACCAGGACTTCTGGTTGATGTTGGACACTACAAACTATAATTTAAGGAGACTTCCAGTAGGGCTTCGTCCCCCGTGCCACCTGATAGCACGTTCTGACCCCCGTATAATGGATGTTGTCAGGGATAGGTCATTTCACCCATAAGGCGCAAACCTCACATAGGGATTCTACGGTGTTCAGGGCTCCTAAGTCTATTATTTTATTATTCCTAGAAAGTTCTTTCTACATTGTACACTTGTCTTACTTATACTTGACTATGGTATCTCTATGGTGTCACATCTACTTATTTGAAGTTATAATACAACATGTATATCATTCTAAACTTGGCAGAGCAGTATATTCAAAACTTTGTAATATACTAAGTAATCAATATACTATACATGCAAGAAGACTAAAATTCTTAAATAAACATATTTCATATCCACTTGGCACTTACACACTAGAATCATGCATATCAACCCAAATCTTGAGTTGTGCATCTCATAACTCAGTTAAGAGTTAATTACTTATCATGACAAGAATTATTAATAATAACTGAGAACATTTTATCACAATACTTGATTCATTGAACACCCTACCCTTAGGGTTTCATTTAATCACCACAAATGATGCAAAGAAAGGTGTAATACATCTTTCATGTACTTTTCAAATATTTAAAGCACATAATACCTGGGATCTCAATCCCTTATCACATTACTGGGAATTCTCATCCCTTCACATCATTATCACTATTACTGGATCTGGGTATTCAAACCCTAAGATCATCACATAGCATTGTTACCTATGTAATAGGTAACCATTACCTCTAGGTCCTTAGACCAAGGTATTCATTTCACTGGTTGTACAAGTATTCTCATGGCTCACAAGTCCATCACACATGTTGTCACCTATCACTAGGCAACAACTTATTCACATGGCTCCCATAAAGATTTCATGTGACATATAGATTCATTGAATAAAGACTACTATCAACAAATCATATAAAAGCAATATATGTATGAAACCTTGGAACTGAGTTGAATTTGGGTTTCCATGCCATTCACTAGGATATCATGCATCAATAATAACATTGAATAAATAAAGTCTATGATGTCAAGAAAATCCCTTCAAATGGATTTCACAATATCTATTCACAAATATCCAACTTTCCTCGCATCTAGGGTTTCACCCTCTTTACTGAGATATCAAACAAACACTATTCACATTGAACAAAATCCAAGTTAGTATCTGACATATATATACTATGAATTTAGATAAACAATCATTCATAACCAAGGGGATCTAGATAAGCAATTTTCTCTATTTACTTATACATCAAATTTCAGTCATAGACAAATTCCCTATATTTCAATTTACTCTTATAACCTCAGCGAATACTTAGGGAATTCTCATTAGGATGTATTGTATACATTTATAATATGATTTTATCATCTGAACTTCATCCAAATAGAGGAAGAATCCATTTCATATCATTTCGCAACAACTTAGAACAAATAGACAATTCAGGGTTTGTAGTCGCATACTAGCAGTTAAAGATTATGGATAAATTAACCAATTTTCTTGAAATATACTATTTAAAGGAATTTCCCAATCAAACAAAGGTGTTAAAACACCTTAAAAATGTAGCTCATTGCAAAAAATCTCAATCTCATATCAAATCCCTAGCAATTCACCCAATTCTTCTTCCTTTCAACTCAGAAACCTTAAAACTGAGAGATTATGAATAAAGTGTGAGAAAAGGGGAAGTTTTGATACCATTTTGGATCAAATCAGAGTAGGGACGGAATTTTGACACATGAGAGAAGATTCACCATGAAACTATATCCATAGAAGTTAAACTTACATGATTTCATCATTCCTCTGACTGCAAAACCCTAGGTCAGCATCTCCATCAATTTCTCCTCTCAAACCCTAACTCTCTCTCTCTCTAGGATTTTGTTTCCCTAGATGGAATCACGAATTATGAGAGCTCCTTTCGTGTTAGGTTGACCATATAGAGCAATTGTACTGCTTGGGTCAATTGCACTTTGACCCCTTACTATATTTTTTCTTATTTCAGCAATATTTTTCTTTCATAAAAAGGTTTCTGTAAATTCATGTATTTTAGAGATCAAACCTCCTACAAAAATTAAGAGAATTTATCATGTTGTGCATAATTGAGTTATAAATCTTTAGTTAAAATTTGAGATCATTCCAAGCTTTGATTAAATAAATAAAAATCGAATAGTGCACTACTATCCAGGATTCTACAAAAATGTCAGTTACTGTAATTCGTCTACTGATAATGTCTAAACGCATCCAAAAATTATGAAAATGTTAATGATGTTTATGATTGAGTTTCAGATCTCCAGTTAAAATTTCAGATCATTTGGATTTACCAATAAATTATTAAAAATCAAATAATATACTATTGAAACAAAATTTTATCAGCATGGTCGGTTAAAATATATCTCGATTGCGCATGACTTTTAGAGAACATCCACAAATTCTGAAATTTTTCACTGAAATGAATGATTGAGTTATAGATATTATATCGAAATTTCAATTAAATCCAAATTACATTGAAACTATGATAAATTATTTACCTTATTACTATCTTGATCAATTTCCATACTCATATACCATCAAAACCCTAATTTCAGCCAACTAGGGTTTATATTTCTCAAACCCTAATTTCTCAAACAATAGAACACTTAACGTTCTTATTAGGTTTAAAACATCATTATTGAATTATCATCATTAATTAGATTTAAGAAATGATCAATCCAATTAAGCATATAATCATCCAGGTAAACCCTAGTTTACCAATTAAGCTAGGATACGGTCATAAAAATTCTACCCCCGCCCCTTTAAAAGGTTTCGTCCCCAAAACATAAACGTGCAAGAAAAGTACTTTCAAGGGTTATTTTAAGCTTCAGAAATCTTACATGTCATTATATTCTTGTATTTCATACTTGAATGTAGTTTGTAACGTTAAGACCTTTATTTCTTTTCTAATCACAACATGTTAAAACAATGCACAATGATAACAAAAAAATTCTCTATGCCACAATCAATCATAGCAGAGAGAGAGAGAAACAAAAATTTCAATATTTTTCATACTCTTGAGGTGTTACCTCAACATTGATAATCTAATCCAACTATATCAATTCATACGGCTCAATATGTACTATTGTTATGGATTACATCTAAATCACAAAAGAGAGTTCACCATGTTGTTCTGAATTTTTACTATTATGCTACTCAAATAGCAAAATAGTCTTGAGTTGGAAGACTAGATTCAACAACAATTGTAAGATACTACTCGCGACATCCCCATTGGATCATGGATGCATAAGGTGAAGCATTACCATTACATTCCATACTATTCTCAAGTATGATCCCACAGATAATTCAAGGTGTAACCATCGTGTTATAGCATACTAGGGTTTCAACAACAGTAACAAAGTACTCCATGATTGTATTAGTCATTCAAGGACTATTCATACCCAATTACCAGCACTTAATTATATTAAAGCTAGGTATAGCAAGCTATACCTCATTAGGGTTACATATTAATAACATATGGTTATCATCCCTTCCATTCATATGAGTGAATAGGTAGGACTACCTTATTCAAGGTATCCCTCCATTTGTTTTATCATCATTTGAACCATATCACCATACAACAATTGTACAATACTAAGATGGATTACTGGTATGAGTGACTACAACTATCAGACACCTGAAATTAAGATATTGCTTGTATATGTACACTGAAATCATACGTAGAACCAATTTATATCCCTTAATATACCTTCAACAAATTATACTTATAAAAACAAATTCACATATTACTAAAAGTGTAACGACCCCACCTCCCACTATCCCCCAATTAAGGGAGACCAAGAGGTCAGATCCATTATCCCAATTAACAAGATCAAAGGTTCAACAATTAATTTGTAATAATTATGAAATTCTACCGAACTAAATAGAAATCTGGTATAAAATAAAACTTTGCATACCTTTTTCAAAAACATGGATATCTACTGCTATCCACATCTGGAGTCTATTCTAACTAATCCCCCTCTGTACTTTAATTCTTATTTAATTCCACATATGCCACTTTACTATTTGTCCTTTTCAATCTTGTACCTAAAATGCTGTTAAACAAAACCTCAGTCAGCATAAATGAATATGCTCGTATGTGGGGACAACCATAAATTTCACAATTATGGCTAAAAATCTAAATATCACAATCAAATTAATTAACAAGCCAAATTACGCTTTTAGTGTGACATTCTCCACCGATTTTTCCCTAACCCTGGCATACCCCCTTTCGAGTTTCTCTTTTGCCAATGACTTAAGGCCACCTTCTCAATCCTGAGCTTGGTGCCTGGGGTCACCTCTCATAGTTCCCATTAGTCATTCTATAAAGACCACCTTCTCAATCCCGAGCTTGGTGTCTGGGGTCACCACTCATGGTGCCCATTGGTCCTGGGCTTGACCTTTGGCATCATCCATCAAGGTGGAATGTAGGTGCGACGATACACACTTCTATTATTATTGTGATAATCATAGTGACTTTATGATTTGCAAGTATGAACATCCAAACTGATAGGTTGCATTCAATGCGATGAATCATCCAGGAAACTCTTCAGGAAACTAATGTGATTAACCATAATTAACCACATACCTGTCAGGCTAATTTAAGATAGAATTAATCCAATCAATGCAAGAAATCCAATAGGCAAGCAAGCACACGAAGAGATCCTGAAATATGCATACAATTTCCTTTCATTGATCATGCCATCAAGATCTATTAAACCTAGCTTGCTTCCTAGGGTTTCTATTACAATTAGGGTTTCTCTTCATTTATACTATTTTAAACCCTAGCTTTATACAATTACTCACAAACCCTAATTATCTCATCTATTCCTCATGAAAGATATTAAGGCTACCTTTTAACAACATATAAACTTAATTTCAGATTAAAGGCACGATTAAACATCAATTAAGTCCATTATGCCTCTTTTACATTAAAACTACCATTTTTATCCGTTTAATTCATGACAAGATCATTAGGCCCAATTATCGTCTTTGGTTATGTGGCATCCAACTCACAAAAACATGATTTACTTAAGAGGAAGTGATCATTTGCAGCGGGTTACTAAAAATCACTAAAAATTAAAACTTTTTCAAAGAGATCGAATCATAGGAAAACTCTTTCAATGAGAACCAATGTATTAGATTTACATCCTGGTTCATAAGTACATATCTGGTACCATCTCTTCTCGAGATTTACAACATCAACTGCCTTGTTAAAAGCTAAACACGGACAACATAAGAACCTCGAGGCATCAAGCCAAAAACTCAAAACTATTCATTGAAAGCATTAACTATTAACTTCGGGGACCTGAGAGTATAGAGATGACACATAGGACATCTATCTACAAGATACGACAGACAGTACACTCAACCTGAGCTATCACTGCTACTGCTAAAGTTCTTCCTCTGCAAGATTGTTCTCAAACTCCTCCGTGCTCATCCACCTAAAAAAATGTTGGATCCCACGGGGGTGAGACAATTGAAAATTGCCCCAACGGGAGATATAACTCTCCGCCAAAAACATTATTATTGCAGTTTGATGATATAAAATTGGGTAGAGGATAAGCAGTTTAGATCATTCTCATCTTTAAATATTGCAACTATCTATAATAGAGCAGTAAATCATCTATTCTCTTTATAAGGAATAGGAAGGACATGTATATCATTTGTCTGTTATATTAACTCAGCATCCCATGCTTTTCCCATGATATTCATTACTATGATATGTCATCCATGAGTCTTTCTTGATTCTATTGGTTAGCCTTAGCCAATCTTCTAAATATATTTTGGTTTATACTAGACATGAGAGTGTACCTCATCATGTCTTGTTCAGGCATTGGTCTATACCAATCATGTATAAATATTCCAGGCATTGGATTATACCAATCATGTACAACTAGTACAAGCATTGGACTTATATTATTCCTGTATATCCATTCCAGGTATTGGACTATGCCAACCCTGTGCATCCATTCCAAGTATAGGACTATTCCAATCCTGTGCAACTATTCCAGGTATTGAACTATGCCAATCCTGTGCATCTATTCCAAGTATTGAACTATGCCAATCATGTGCATCTATTCCATGTATTGGACTATGCCAATCCTGTGCATCTATTCCAGGTATTGGACTATGCCAATCATGTGCATCTATTCTAGGTATTGGACTATGCCAATCTTGTGCAACTATTCCAGGTATTGAACTATGTCAATCCTGTGACATTATTCTATGTATTGGGATTTAACCAATCATGTGCAGTTATTCCAGGTATTGGGTTGTTACCAATCCTGTGCAATTATTCTAGGTATTGGGTTGTTACCAATCATGTGCAAATATTCCAGGTATTGGGTTGTTACTAATCCTGTGCAGTTATTCCAGGTATTGAACTATGTCAATCCTATGACATTATTCTAGGTATTGGGATTTAACCAATCATGTGCAGTTATTCCAGATATTGGGTTGTTACCAATCATGTGTAGTTATTCTAGGTATTGGGTTGTTTCCAATCCAGTGCAGTTATTCTAGGTATTGAACTATATCAATCCTTTAACATTATTCCATGTATTGGGATTTAACCAATACTATGATATTATTCCAGGTATTGGGTTTTAACCAATCCTATGATATTATTCCAGGTATTGGGTTTTAACCAATCATGTGATATTATTCCAGGTATTGGGTTTTAACCAATCCTGTGATATTATTCCAAGTATTGGGTTTTAACCAATCATGTGATATTATTCCAGGTATTGAACTATGTCAATCCTGTGACATTATTCCAGGTATTGGGATTTGACCAATCCTGTGATATTATTCCAGGTATTGGGATTTAACCAATCCTGTGATATTATTCCAGGTATTGAGCTATGTCAATCTTGTGTATCTATTCCAGGTATTGGATTATACCAATCATGTGCATCTATTCCAGATATTGGATTATACCAATCCTGTGTATCTATTCCAGGTATTGGATTATACCAATCCTGTGCATCTATTATAGGTATTGGATTATACCAATCCTGTGCATCTTATCACATATTACCACATCTTGTCACCTCACTTCTCATGGCTCGTAGAGCATATTTAATATCTTGTCACATCTCACTTGGTAACAATTAACATCATGGCTCACAAGGCCCATAAAACATCTTGTTACCTCTCACTAGGTAACCATTAATATCTTTCTTAAAGAGCGGGATGTGATATCTATGATGTCTTGAAGCATTACTTTCCTTATTAGTTTTAACTTACTTAAGTTTATCAACTTGTATTGTATTAAGGTATTTCCCATCTTAATAATTTTATCCACTAACCTATCACCTTTATCATAAAGTGAATAGGTTATAGAACACACATTAGAATTGTCCAACCATCTTCAATGATATGGACTCATCTCAGATTAAGGCATTGCTTGTTATAAGGTTACCTATAATCAATCACTTTAGGTATTTCCCTTATCATTGTAATAGTCACTATTCCATTATTAGGATTATGTCTCCCATACCTTCACCCTTTATTAGGGTTTAGGGTTTCACGTATTATCATACTTCATTAGGGTTAGGATTTCATATACCATCACCTTTCATTAGGCTTTCCCGTCACATTACCCATAATTAGGGTTTACTATTCATCCCAACAAGGGTTTCTCATGGAATCACCCTCAATTAGAGTTTCTCATAGAATCACCCTCGATTAGGGTTTCTCATGGACTCAACCTCAATTAGGGTTTCTCATGGAATCAACCTCAATTAGGGTTTCTCATGGAATCAACCTAAATTAGGGTTTGTCATGGAATCATCCTCAATTAGGGTTTCTCATGGAACCACCCTCAATTAGGGTTAAATCTGATATTGCCCTAAATTAGGGTTAGGGCTCAACAACCTTCTTGATTAGGGTTTCATGATCACTTCATCAAAGATCATACTTTAGAATCTTAATTTATTCATATTGAAGGTATTTGAGGCTTATCCATTACATGATTACCCTACATGTATGGATTGCTCTCTCTCATCCTCTCTAGAATGTTGACTATGTCAAACTTGGATAAATTAGGTCAACCAACCCTTTAATTAAATACATTCAATTAGGGTTGACATACTGTATTAAAATATTGCTTACTTAAGCTTCAGGGATTAACTCATCTAGGGTTACCAATTACTTCGTACCTCAAAGGTACAACCCTAGTGATTATCTTTGAGATAAATCAGTAGCAACCATAGGGTCATTTCATCTTTCATCACCTTAAGTTCCCCACTAATTAAATCATATTGAAACATCCAAAAGTTCTTGACAATTGATGCTCCAAATGTTTTGAAACTGAATGAGCTTGGGTCTCCAAACGGTTTCATGTCTTGAGACCGTTTGGACCCAAACGGTCTTGAGACCATTTGGACTCAAACGGTCTTGAGACCGTTTTGTCCAAACCATCTCAAAACCGAATGGACCAAAAAGTCCTTTCAACACTTACACGATTCATGATTTCAATGGATGGACCAATTATCAATTGAGTCCTTGGTTTCTTTATCACTTGAACTATTGGATAAACCTTCAATTAGACCATCAATTAGGGTTTTGAACCCAATTGATCTAAGATTTCAACTTAAGGAACCTTCAATTATGACTTTGAATCGAGTAGCCATCATTGTTCAACATTGTGGAACTGATTCAATTGAAACCAATGAACCATCATCAAACTTTTGACATGACCTGACCCCAAATGGTCTTGAGGTCGTTTGGATGATCTCCAAATGGTCTTGAGACCGTTTTCCTCATCCTATCCTTGGAATTTGTGAAATTCCATTAGGGTTTAGGTCATTGGATTGATCATCAAATCAACACTCAATTACATTTCAATTTGGTATCTCTGGACCTTCAACTACTCAACCATACTTAACCCTAGACCTCCAAATGGTCTTGGGTGACCCCAAAATAGTCTTGAGGCCGTTTGGGTGACCTCCAAACGGTCTTGAGACCGTTTGGGATAATCAACCCAAAAATCTAAGTTAACCAAATTGAATTTTAGCACTTATTTCGATTAGGGTTTGCTAATTGATTAACCCTCAACTGATGAACCCTTTAGAATTAATCAATAAAATTTGGTGGGTCATAAACCAGCATCATTAGCATCAAAATGTCCAAATTTTCAACCCTAGAAAACTCTCCCAAATGGTTTGAAACCATTTAGCTTCTAACGGTTTGATGCAATTGTTTACTTTCAAACAGTTTTGTTGAAATCGAATGAGCAAGTTTGTTCAAACCAAATGACATAGAATTTCTTTGGGAAATGTGTCCAAGATGATGTCATCATCATCTACCTTCGTCCCTGTAGTTCTTCGTACTTCTTATTTCATAGAATTACCCATTTAAACCAACAATTAATCAAGAAGATGAAGGAATCAACGAAATTGCAAGATTAATAGTTGAATAACAATGTAAAGGGGTTCAAGTTATATAACCCACCTCCAATTGAGCTTCAAAGCTCCAAAATCCACGTATTTAATGGTGGAAGAATCTTTCTCAACTATACCAAGTTCGTCCTCAAGCTTTTGAGTGAAAAGGAATGGCTAGGATAGAAGATTGCATGGAGAAAGGAAGAAATCCATCATTTATTTTTTATTTCCACCATGAAATCATGGTGAATGGAGGTCAATAAGCTTACCAACAGGTTGGGGGTAGTCCTACTGTTTCTCCAAGCTCCCTTGGTCGTTTTTACAAGAAAGAAGTGAAAGGGGTTTCGAAATTACCCTTTCAACTCATGGATAAAGGAGCATATATGCATTTTATTAAAAATTCATTTTAGGAGAGAGAAAGTAGGGATTATCTCCTCTATTTCCTTGTCACTTCCCCCTTCCCTTCCTTGGTCACAAGGATATATTATTTTCCTCTTATTCATCTCAATTATCCATGATTTAAAGAAAACCAAATTAAGCACCTTAAATCATATAATACTAATATCCATAGGTGAGTGGATATTTCTTTTTCTTATAATAATGTGTGTGAGTTATCCACTTCCTTTGGATATTTTCGTTCCTTTGCAAGGAAAATGGTCGTCCATACTCTTTCAAACTCATACCTCACCTTTTGGTTAAAGGGGGCTTTAATTAATATATTTATTTTTTCATTAAATTGAAGTAAAGTTCTAATTATGCTTAAATCTTGATTATTTTAATATCAAGATTCTCTCTCATCCAAAGTGATACAAATGAGGCGCCCCTCTCATTTTATTTTCTCTACATGATGCCAAGAAACATTAGGGACTATTTGGAAGTGGTAAATTTCATATGGAACCCTGGGTTTTGTGTAAACTGCACATTACACCAAAACTAGGTTTTAATGCACAAACATTGTTCAACAAGCTCTTTCTTGTTACTTAGGCTACCACAAGCCATACCACTACATAATTTTCATCCTTATGATTCTTCAACACTTGAGGAACATCCTATCATGCAACATTTGCAATTTAACCACTCAACTTGGGTAATTTGCACTTTAGTCCAAAACAGGCAAAACATTATTTCAACATTGTTCAAAAAGGACTAAAATTGAAACATAAATTCCTCTTAAGCCTTAATTACTTTTCAAAAATTAATAGAAAGCATATAATTACCTTTATTAAGAAAAAGAACTAGGGTTAAGGCATAACCCAGGTCAGGGATGTTATAGGTTCCTTCCAGATTAACAACTCATAGTTCATTAGGATCTAATTCACATATGAACTCTATTTATCATTAATTTCACCTTTATCCATTAGAAAACCCTAATTACTATATTAAGGGTATTTATCCACAATCAAGAACTTTTATACTCAAAATAGCTTAGAACCATCATATCTCAGCTTTGTTCATGAATTTGAACAATTAAAGCCATTAAGAGTCATAATTACTAACATTAGGGTTTCAAGCCCCATTAAAGCTCTCTCATGTACATGGAACACTAAAGTAAACCAATTACATGCAAATTTCATCCTTTTTGTTCTTTTTATAATTAACAGGATAATATCAACTTTAATCATCCATAAAACCCTTCTAAATACATTAATCATCTAAATATAGGGTTTCTTAATCATTAAAGCATTTAAGTTGATAACTTCCACTAATTTTCGAAGTGTAAGAGAAATTTTCTTATAAATATATTTTTAATGGATTCTTCGCATTTTTCTGAGAAAGATTCATATGTTATACGCAACCATCTGAGCTACTAATAAAAAGATATGAATTTTGCAATAATTTCTTACTTGGACCAATCAAAAGCTGACACGTCCTCCTTCTCCATGCAACGTAGATCAATTAGAAATATAACGAAAAGATGAGTTTTCCCTGGGTTAAGTTGATCATTTCTTCAGTCTGCGGAGGGGCAATAGGGTCCAATGACCGACTCGTCTTCTTCCTCCTTTGGAACCCTACGCGACTGTCGAACTACAGATGAGCACGTGACTATCTCCCTCTCTCCAAGGGCTGGAGCTCGCCAGAATTGATCACCCTGTGTCTGATGCTCCCTGACGCACCCAACAGGGCCCCAAAGCATGGCTGATACGGCTGGTTTCACGAGTACCAAGCCCGCACATGAGGCTGCTCTTGCGGCCAATTTGCAGTTGTTGCGCCTGGGTTAGGGCACGGTGGTGATGGCCCAGCTTCCCAACATCATTGTGTGGCATCTTGCATTCATCTCGACTACTTCACGGCCCCTCACTACTCCAGAGATAGTGCTATTCTCAAAGGTTAGGGTTTACGTGCAAGGAACAAGACGAAGGGAGAGAGAGGTGTGTGGGATCTCTCTTGAACTCGAACCAGAGGGTCTACCCCTTATATAGGGGAGGGTATCAACACCCTAAGATGTTCATCCACGAGGAAACAAAACCACCTCCCAATAGGAAACCTTTTCCTTCATTGAGAAGCAAGCTTCTCTCTCCTAATTATCTTCTTAATAAACCATATTTACTGGATAATTAGAAATTCGAAAATTCTCTCTCTTATTCTCTTTATGTTTACCTTTTAATCCATTGGCACAAATTTATATTTTCTTTTAGTAGAGAATACCTCCGTTTTAATAATGCCACCAAATCCATTAATTATGCATGACATTATCCTCTTATTTTGTATTATTTGTATTTTCTCTTTCTTTTTCTCCATTTGGGCTCCTTGGACCCCAAGAAACTCTAATATTTCAAAATGCATTTTAGTGGATACTCCTTTTTTGAGAGAAAATGGATCGATTCATTACTTGTTAGCCATATGACATCTACAATTGGGAAGAAACATACAAACAGAACATACAAACATCACGTTCAGTAACCCAAGGCCACTACAACTCATATTGGAACAAGAGAAAAACACTTCTGCATTGATTCTTCTTCCTTGAGGATGTCTTAAGCAGCTTTTCCTTAAGAATTCCTTCAACTTGAGCATTGAGTAGTGGTACAGGGGCTGGAACAAGACAATATTCTGCTCGTATATCAACCCAAACAAAGCCATACAACTGAGTAATAAGATCAATCCAAAGCAAAGATGAGATCTAGCGGTAGCAAGATATCTCATCGCTCTCCCGAAGAAGGGTCGCAACGAAGCGCGATAGATAAACGCCTATTAGTGGAAAAAATATAGGCAGATAAAACTGCCAAAAACCACTGGCTAAACAAGCCAAGACAGAATGAAAAAAGAGAAACAACGTAGATTGATAAACACACAAAAGAAGGAAGCTGGAACTGGGGTTACGCGGTCCCAGAAAGTCGGCAGCCTGTGGCAGAAAGCGATCACAACAGCAAAGAGGGGAGTTGAGGTGTGCCTCAGTGCCCCTTGCATTGCAACCACCACCCCCACCGTGAGTACCATTGAGAACCATACCCTAGGGTCCAGAAGCCGACGCCGCTAAGAGTAGAAGAGGAGGAAGTCGATCCCGCCACAGCTGACCACCAGGATCTGGATCCGCCCTACCCAAGCAAAGAGAGAGCCCGGGGGGAGCAGGTCAGCGCACACTGATAGCCAGAACCCCTCCCCCAAGCCAGCCTCCGTGCACAGGAGCGCCGGCCCTAGTCGCCCCTGCTATCTCCATACGCGAGATGTGATCATTCTAGATGCATCTATATCCATTATTTCTCAATTTCTTTTTTTATTTCTTTATTAAAATATCTCTTTTTGCGGATTTCTCTTTATCTATCTTTTTATTTCCCTTATTGGAATTCCTTTTGACATTAGAAACCTTATGGATTTTAAAATCCACAAAAGATAACTCAATTATACCTCTTTCGACTTATTTCCCACATTTTATCATTGTTTTCAATTTCTTTCTTAATAAAGAAATATTTAATTGATCTTTTCCATTCTTGTTGCGTTATCTTTGCAACTGTGGACTTCTTGGAACCCAAGGAACCCTAGAGGCACGAAATCCACTTTTGGATTATATTCTTTTGTCTTCTAGAGGTTTCTACATCTTTCTTTTCTTCATATCTTATTAATAATGGAGTTTCCTTCGTCTTTTCCTTGTTATTGGGCCCAATAGCCAATAAAGCCCACAAAACAACCAACAAGTCTATTGCAAACGAAATCCTTTTCTTCAAAACATATTATATCATTATTTGTTCAAATATTTTTAATATGAGAAATTACATTTCTCACCAAAAGAACCCAAAAATTGGGGTTGTAACATCCTTCCCCTCTTATAGGAATTTTGCCCCCAAAATTCCACCAGGCACACAAACAAATAGGATAAACCTTTCTTATGTCCATCATGGCTCCCATGTGGCCTCACACTTTCCATGGTGCTTCCCAAGAACCTTCATCATCTCATGTTCTTCCATATGAGTTCTTTCTCACCTTGGTATATCGTACCCTCATAGGTGACTCAGAACATTTCAGCCTCTCATAAAGCTAAATAGGTTCATGGCTCAATACATGGCTTGGGTACCTCACATAGTGCTCTAGATCAGACTCATGGAACACATTATACATCATGTTATCCTGAGGGGTAAGGCTAAACACAACCATCTCCACCAATCCATCTCAAATGGACCCATGCAGTCGAGACTCAACACTCTTAGATATAACTTAGAGGGGTCAGATTTTCACATCACATAATCTCCCACAGTGAGCTGCATGTCAGTCTACTTTGCATCAGCTCACGACTCATGTTGCCCCTGGGCTCTCTTTCAGCCATGACGTGTATTTTACTACGCGCTAAAAATGCAAGTGTACGCGTCGAGTAATATAGGCCTTTGTGAGGCCCGAGTCGAACATAGGGATACGTTGAATTATTGGAGACTTCTACTAACTATTTGCGATCAGCTAAGCCGAATAACAAAGTAGGGTTTGTTGTCGAAATTAAAAGAAAATAAAAATAAAACAAAGCAAACAATCGATTAAAGGTTAATTTAATCAATTCAAAAGGATATCTTTAGGATTGCGGTTTCACCGCGGGTCAACATTGCATTAGGTTTCATATAACTCCTCAGTCTTCTCTCTCTATCCGGGTAGTGGCCTGAAAATAGAATTACCCACTGTTGTGGTGTAATTCACTACTTAGGTTTAGGTTGATTCCACCGTCGTAGTAATCATTCCCCTAAACTAGGCGCATTACGAACGATCTCTCAGTTTCCACCATTAATTTTACACCTCCTTTGTCAAGGGATTTATCGATTAATGTAGGTTTCGTCTCCTTTCAACCATTAATCCTTCTGTCGAAGTGATTAAGGGCGTTAGGTTATTATTATGGTGATCAGGCATAACAATATATATGGAGAAAACGAAACTATACCACGGAGTTAAGAGAGAAAATATGAATTATTAATATAAAATTGTCATACAATGCATTCCCGGGCTACTCCCGGTCCTAAAGATAGAGGGGATTAGCCCCGCATGGTCATCTCGCACAAATACATGGTAGAAATAGGGGAAATCATATGAAAAACGTGAATCAAATGGGAAAACCCCTGAACAGAGGAGAACCGGTGGATCCTTTGCGTAGAACACGAGCTTTCCCGCCTCTCGGTGGTGAAATTCGTCTTCGGCAGCGTCCGTAACGACAGGGATGAACTTCTGGCCTCCGTTCTCCTCTCTCCCCTCCCTCGGCACTCGTGCAATGACAAATTAGATAATCCTCTCGTCTGGGCGGCCGTCATTAGGTATAAGTCCCTAATTAGGTCGTCATTTAACTCCAGCCGTCCGATTGAGATCGAAATGAATCCAACGCATATCTGCCGGCGTCGATACCATCGACGCGAGTCGATGGTATCGACCAAGCGTATTAGCGGCAGCCTTCTTTTCTTTTCGTCTGAGTGCCTGTGATCATCTCGATACCATCGACTTGGATGTCGATGGTATCGACTCTCTGTAGCGTCGGGTTTGTCGTTTAGCGATGTTGTAGCCTCCATGCGTCGATGGCATCGACTTGGATGTCGATGGTATCGACTCTGTGATGCTCCTCTCAGTTGGCAACTTGTTGCCTGGTCGATGGTATCGACTTCCGTCGATGGTATCGACGGAAGCAGATACTTGTTTTTCCTGAAATTTAATGACCAGATCAAATAAATCCACTCAAATTATGATAATGTGATAAATAATGCTCGAAATGATAAAACTAAGGGGATTTGACATAAAATGATGGCAAAGACCGAAATGAGTGAATTATGCAATATTATCCATAAAAATGACTAATAAAAGCACAAACCACATATAAAACAGGTCTATAAATGCGACTCAAAATCATCACATCAAACTCCCCTAAGCTTGAACGTTGCTTGCCCTCGAGCAACTAATCCTTAGAATAGAATTGCAAATGTCAACTGAAAATCAACACACCAACCCAACATCCCATGTGACTCCCACTGAACGTTCTCAAACCAGCCTTCTCTAACCACAGAACAGCAATTACCCTAAAGGCGACAATAATCATCAATAAAAGAAATTTACCTCCAAACCGATGAACACTATCACATAAGGCAGTTAACATAATAAAATTCACCGTATCAACATTGGTGCATCTTGTGATCACCTATACTACGTTGCTCGCCCTAACTACCATCTACATGGAAGCCGTTCTCCTGATAATCATTAGTGAGGAGAAATTCACGGTGGCCTACCAATCCGAGCAACGGGTGGATGAAAATGGGTGGCTCATGGAAGAACTTGGAAGTATTGTACAGTTTCAACATGCATAATACAAAAATATCCTAAATGATGCAAATGCACATTAAAAATGCCCTAATGCCTAAAATTGGGTGAAATGATGTATGCACTAACCTTCCACCTCAAAATGAGATGGACTTCTAATCAAACTACATCATGTACTAAATTCCTATAATTCAAGTGATATCCTG